>CAEGAF010134638.1:0-31191 GCA_903067075.1 Micropoecilia bifurca | reverse complement strand
CCAGTACTTTTTAACTTTTACTTAAGTAAAAAGTTAATGTGGTACTTTGACTTTTACTTAAGTACATTTTTGACTGTGTATTTGTACTTTTACTTAAGTACATTTTTTGAGTACTTTCTCCACCACTGATTAAGTTAAATAATTGTTTTAAATGTATAAATATCACAGAAAGCTGAGAAGATTTACCTTCATGTAAGGATTCATCCCTGCTGTGGAGCATTTACCACTGAGGCCCTCTGACTGACTAACTTTTGTTGCCCCAGCAAATTGATTTTTATCAGAAATGTATTTTTTTTCTCATAGTTCGTTGAATAAATCTGTATTTTTTCCAGCTGGTGGGGCTATTCGGCAGTTTTTTTTATTTTTTTTTGACAGACTCAGCCTTAATGATTCAGTCAGAACACTTTTTTTGGACAACAAGCAAGGTTTTGTGTCACACAACAGACGGGCAGCTCAGAGCTGTGGACGGGCAGAGTGTGTGAGAGAGTCAAGAAGATGAGAGAAAGAGCAGAATAACTCAACAAACTGATAGCAGGGGGAGCAAGGTTGGCTTCTGTCTGTTTCTTTCTCTTAATCCGCAAATCTTCTGTAATCAGGATGAGAGGGAGAGAGCACGTTGCCTGACTTAGGACAGCGGAGTCTATGTTGGGACCAGGTTGATGAGGCAACCTAAGTGGCCGGCAGGAGAAATGGAGGGAGGGAGGAGGCAGAAGTTGTGTTCTGGTTGGGGATCGTAACCTTAACCAGTCACTGCTGTGCACAAACAACAAGAGTGGACAGAAGATGGTTTAACAACCGAGGAACAAAAAAAGTCTACCGACAAAAGAAGAAGAGGACTGAACCATGGCTGGAATCCTTTAGGTCAGATCTTAATTTTTCTTTGTCTTGTAAAGTTTTAATTCTTGTTTGGTTTATGCCGTATTTTGCATTTTGAAAGGGACTGAGGAATCTCCTGTTTATTAAGATGTGGAGGCACAAGTTTGGTCCGACTGTGTTGCTCAGCAGGAAGTCGAGTCAGATAATCAATAATTTTCATGAACCTGCGCTTGTGAAAACTGGACGCTGAGAAGCTCTACTTAGGCCGAGTCATGGTCTTTATAAGCCAGCAGTTGTAATGCAAGTTTATTCATTGATGATCCACGATGACTTTACTTTTGGGGACTTTACTTGTCTTGTCTTTTCTTCAGAATACTCCAAATTGGAATTGATCACACATACAAACGAAAGCAAAACTCACAAAGTCTTGTTCTGAAGAACTGTGTGATTCTTTTAAGAGACAATGACACATGCTGTTACTAAACTGGCCTCCCATTGCTTCCAGCTCCATATGGCCTTTTTCATCCCAGTCCCCTCCTCCCACTCTGCCTTCATTCACATTGGTTTCATGGGCAAAATGTCCTCAGGCCTACATTATTCTATCCTTTCATGCTTCAGTTAATGTCTAAGAACAGAAACCAAATGATTTGTTTGTCCTTGCTGTATAGAAAATGAACAGATATGCATTTCATGCTATGCTCGGCATAAATCAGAGACTTACAGATCAGCTGCTGTGACAGCAGGGCTAAGGTGAGGTAAAGCTCCTCATCCTCTTTAGCCATCATATCTTCAGGTCAACAGTTCTATTTAACATAGTAGGTGTGAGTCTTACAGTGTGAGATGTGTATTCTTAGTACAGCACATCAACATCAAACACCAGGCAAGAGGAAGTAGAATGATTACTATTATTAGACGACATCAGCCACACTTGAGATGTGCAGAAATTGTTTTCCTTCATGTAAGAACTCATATTTTTAATCTTTACTGATGTCTGTCATTTCTTAGCATTTTATTAGTTATAATTATGTAGTAGGACAATTTTACTTATACTCCAGAACTTCCTCGTCATATCTATAGGTGCATTTCCACTCGAGGAGGGCACATTTTTTTTCTGCAAAGCAAAAGTAGATAGACGTCTGTCCTGAAAACTACTTTTCTAGGGAAACATGACTTT
Organism: Micropoecilia bifurca; assembly: GCA_903067075.1. Lineage (NCBI taxonomy): Eukaryota > Metazoa > Chordata > Actinopteri > Cyprinodontiformes > Poeciliidae > Micropoecilia > Micropoecilia bifurca. The sequence continues at coordinate 29,201 of CAEGAF010134638.1, read as the reverse complement.
TAGCATTTCTTACTAGTTGAATTTCCACAGCATTTTGCTTCAGTTTTGTCCTAGTTTATTCTGTTCTGCTGATCATGCATTTCTGATCAACCTTAAGACTATGGGACTTTTGTATTTTTGCTTCCAAAAATAAAATTTTAACCCAGCCACCCATGCTCCCCTCTCATTTCTTGTATTGACAGGGAATGAGAAGGAAGCATATGCTGCATGAAGTCCTACATTTGTCAATATCTAGTCTGAAAAACAGTTAAAAGTTAAAAAATTTAAAACGACTGAAACTGTGAAAAGGAGCCAAACAGAGGGCATGGAAACAAGTTCCCTTCAGATGGACTATGTATTTTTTATTTATTTTTTTGTCACTGCTTCAAAGGAAAAACACAATTTAAGACATTTCAAATATCTTTGTCTTTTCTCCTGGGTTGGGAATTTGGTACAAAAAGCTACGGCAGCTCCAACTGATCCTTTTTTCCGTTTCTATGTGACATTATCTAAGCTCAAAAAATGAAAAAAAGATGTGACCAAAACAAAAAAAACATACTAAAACAACAAGATAAAGTCATGCACTTCCTTTTTGGTGTCAAGCTGTTTGATAAAAACGTCTTACATCGGTGTTATAATTGTATATGCTGTACAACAGTTGTGTATTTAGTTTTTGCAAAGAACATTTCCTCTTATGGGCATGAAGTCATACTGTAGCTACCTCATGTCTTTCTTGTAGCATATGGTTGTGGTGAGAAAAAAACCCAGCTTATATACAATTTTCTTTAAGGTATGGCTGGTGTGCAGTGGGCCTGACCCCCAGGCACAATCCCTGACTGAGGGGACCAAGATGGCAGCTGCAGCCGACGACCCACACCTGGGTCCGGGCCCATCGAATGACGAAGAGATCCTCCTGGACGACTCCGACTCAGGTAGCATACTCTCTGACGACTCGGTGCTTCCCGACTACGACCAAGATACGGTCTATAGGGAGCCGCCAAAAACGCTGTACGAGGCCTGTGCCAGGAACGACCCCGTATCTCTGAGCAGCATCCTGGAGAGAGGCGTCACCAAGGAGGAGGCCATGGAGCTGGACATCAACGGCAGGGTGAGAAAGCAAGCAAGCAAGAGACAAAGAAATTATATGTGTTACTTTAGCGTACAATGAGATAAATATTTTTGATTTATGCTTTTTCTGCATCAGAATGGACTGATGCTGGCTGTGTCCAAGGGTTTTGTAGACATCGTCACCCTCCTGCACAAATGTCCATTCATAGACATCAACCACCAAGACAATGATGGCAACACTGCTCTCATGATAGCTGCACAGGCCGGTATGTGTGAAAATCCCAGCCACACACGATTAACCTGAGGCGGCTTCGATCCTGTTGAGAATACAAGCATAATCATCCTTTTTGTCTCTCAACTTAGGATTCATCACCATCCTTAACTACATCCTGAACTACTATCCTGGTGTGGAGACTGAGCTCAGGGACCCTCGTGGCTTCACGGCCCTCATCAAGGCAGGCCTGCAAGGGCGAGAGGACTGCGTGACCGCCCTGCTGATGCACGGTGAGTTTAGCAATGGTTTGCCTGATTTAGACTCTAACGACGAGTGCGGCGTAAACCGGACGAGCCGAGAGCACACGGAAAGACAAAATTAACTTTAAATGGATTGCATAAAAACAAAACAAAAAATAAATGATAGTAGGAGGCTTAAAATGTGCACACTGCGATAAAAGACAGCTAAGATTAAAATGCTGTGTTTCATGGGATACACAGGTCAAACCAGTTTACCTGATCTGGGAACTAATCTGCACCTTCTGCAGGCTGCAGGGATTAGATTAGTCTGACATGTATGGACACATTAGGAATAGGGCAATAATACATTTCCATTCTCATTCTATTTAAGATGACAGTGTCTGAAAAGTTTAGAAAGAAAATATAATTCCACAGAAATGCAAAACAAATCCAAGGCCATTTTAATTCCTGATTATTCACATCAAGGATCAGCTCACTTAAAAAAATTATCCTTTGACTGTTTTTATGTGTAACATTAAGTTAAATTAACTGTATGACAACCATTGAAATCCACTAACCTCAATTAATACAGATCATTGTTCTAGTCTTCAAACAATAACAAAAGTATTCATGCCACTTTGACTTTTGCATATTTTTTTCATATTACAACATCTTTATTGGTATTTTATGTGACAGGCCAATTCAACAAAACACGGTGGAAGGAAGATTGTTATAGTATATTTTTACTGAAAATCTGAACGTTGTGGTGTGACATTTACTCTGATGCCCATCAGAAAAATCTAGTGCAGCAATTTTCTAGAAGCCATATGACATGATAAATAGAGCGGCCATGGAGGAAACCCTTTAAACATAATACCAGAGGAATGCTGGAATGCTTTTGAGAATAAAAGAAGACAACAAATCAGACGACGGATGGGTAAATCCGGTAGAGAAATAATCCATGACTTGCATCAGTGATCGAACCAAAGTGCTGCTCTGCAAAGTACTGACTGGAGGAAGACTGAATACAAATGGACACTGCATTTTTCAAGGTTTTAAAAAAGTAAAACTACTACTTTATCCGTTTTGAGATATAAACTGAGAAATTATGACAAAGCTTAAGAGGCTGTGGCTCATTTTTCAAGCCCTTGTATACCAACTTCCCCCATACAGTGAAATGACCTGATTCTTTCCAAATGAAGTTATGCCACACAGCAATTTGCATGACTAAAACAACCACATGGTGGTGTTGTTATACTGATGAAAGCTGTTTAGTTTCAATCCATCCTACAGACCTGTTTTCATGTTGCTGTATTTATAGCTTTCCGTTGTTTTCCATCCTTTTTGTTACACAGGTGCAGACATGCATGCTGTGGATCTGGTCCAAGGCAGAGGGCTTAAGGACTGGATCCTTCGGACAGGACGGTTTGAGACACTGAACAGGATTCGGCGCCTGCAGGCTCACCCTGTTGCTGGGCAGTTCTGTGAAAGCTACAAGCCTGAGTGGCCTGAACTGAAACAGCTGGTGGAAAAGACCACTGCCCCAAAGTCAACCAGTCAGAAGTTGAGACAGCGCTTAAAAGAAAGCCTTTCCTTCAGCTTCCCTCATGACCCCCAAGACAATGGGGTTTTGGATCATATGGTTCGGATAACTACAAGCATTCACAGCCCGCTGGTAGTTACCGGCTCCCGGCCGCTTTGCCCCACTAGTCCCCCAGAGATCGGCAAGAGACGGTACGCCGTACCAGAACTCCTTGAAAAGCACAGCAGCAAGGAGCTGGAGGAGAGCACTGTGTCCCACAGCAACGGATCCATCACTTCAGCGTCTCCAACAGCTTTGTCCGCCACCTCTGTCTCTCTGACATCCTGTTGCCAGGAGGCAGAGCGCAGGGAGAGCATACCATCAGGCGGCATGAGAAGTTTCATCCCCCGCAGCATGGCACACAGGAACAGCATATTCCCGTCGGGCTGCATTCCTAAGATCGAAGTGACAAAGTCTGGGGAGCCCACACCAAAAAAGGAGAAAAAGAAGAAGAGGCAGAAGGGCTACCTGGAGCCGCCCATCTGGAAGTACAAGGAGGCCAAGGAGGAGAAAAAGAGAGAGAAGAAAAGACAAGAGCAGGAGAAAGAAGACGAGAAACAATCCAAGGGGTCCAAAAAATCCTCCAGCAAACACTGAGTCAGCCAGATAAAATTTCACTGTGATATGGCCATGCACAAAATAAATAAAACAGTGAGATAACGGTGACTCTGATTTCTGTAATACGAGAGAAAGTCGGTGCTAAACAACCTTGGGAGCGAGCATCTGACAAATACCATTTGAACTTTGGCTCCAACAGAAACTGTGATCCACTGGAAGATCAGGATATTTCTAAACAATTTTTTGACATCTTGGGCACAAAATGACATTTGGATTTAAACATCATCAGACTTTCTACATCTCAAGCCTGGTGAATCAAAGTCTTTTGCTTTTGCACTGCTGTGTGTGTCCTTGAGCTGCAGTTTTAAAGACGCTTCTTTTTTCTTGGGGATCTTACCAATGTATGCTTGGTGAAAAGCTTTATGGTAACTGGATACAAAATAAAGAGCCTGCACTGTAAATGAGACATACATGATCAAATGCCTTCTGAAAAGGTTCATCAGCATCATCGTTAAATTAAAGTAAGTTATTACATCCAAAGGACCTAAAAGAGACAAAACAAGGTGCCAACAACAGTCATGTGACTACAGAGGAACAAACGGAAGATGACGCCCTGCTCTGATTAATCACCTCTTCATTTCCATCATGTGGGCGGCTTACGTAAAGAACTTATGTGTGGTGGTTCGGGGAATGTTCTGGTGGGAACATTTTGTCCTGCCATCCAACCATTCATCCATCCACTTAACAACTGTCATAGACTATGTACAGAAAAGCACAACAAGATGAGGTGTTGACTTCAAATTGTCCACGGAGCCTGCACCTCACAACGTGTACTGTCTACTAATAACATTGTGGTACCATGACACACCTTCAGGGGTCCAAGCCCCAGTGAGCTATATAAGGACCAACACATACATTAAGCTGGCGTTCATATTGTTATTCCTGACTGATGTTTGTTTTCTAATTGCCCAACCGGTTCCCACCTCTCCTGAAAACATGTAGCATCTACCAGATGTCTTTATGGCTTTTTCACGTTTCCGACACTGTAAAACATTTTTGACCCTTGTTACAGACATTTACAACTGAAAGTGCTAAGTCAGCATGCTTGACTTGCAGTGAATGGAGGACTTATGGTACATTTGCAAGTCCTCAGTCTGCAACAACGTTTGGTGTTTTGTTAGACAAAGTCAACAGAACATTCTTTGTGTGCAACTTTGCTTCTTGATAAAAGAAGAACCCAAGGAACCTCTGAGAGGAACTGCATGCACCAAATGTTACTCAGGGTTATTAAATTATGGACTTTTCACGATCGGATTGTTTGTGGAAACTAGGAAAAAAGTGTTAATATTATATTTTTGTATTCAGTTTGCTGATTAAAGTAACACAATTATTAATGCAAATTAATCCAAAACATATCCAGTTGTAACAGATTATATCTATTTACAACATCAATCGAATTAGGGAATCTCTTCTTTAATAGAGAGTTTGAACACTACTTTAAAAACAAAATACTTTGAGCACTCAGGTTTTTTGTGGCATATTTAAGGTGTGGAATCAATGACGAGTGTTTGTAATGCAAGCTTGTAATAAATTTTCTTGACCTTTGCAACACAGAGTGAATTCTTTTAAGGCATCATGCTTGATGTGACATAGTCATATTAAACTATTCATCTCCATAAATCAGTCAGCCTCCTAATCTATCAAATAAAATAATCTGAAAGATGATCTGTCTATTATTATGTAGGTTTACACAATCAGGAAATAATAAGGATATTTCAGAAATGTTTTCAGGATTAGGATTTATTTAGTTACCAATGATTAATAGAGCAAAGAACCAAACAAATGAAAACATAAGATACAAAAACAAATGAAAAACACACTTATAGGAAACATAACTCAATTTTTATATCTGTCATATTGGCCAAATCTGGTTGATGGGTCCCAAGGTTTTATTATTATTATTATTATTATTATTATTATTATTATTATTATTTCCCAGAGCACAGCAATGCAGCAGCATGCACTATCTGGAGAGGAGCTGCCATGAGGGACTGGTCAGCCAATTCAAAGCTGAGTTTGGTTAACAATAGAGCTAAATAAATCCCCTTAGACTGCCAAAGAAAAGCAGATTCAACTATTGTTTTCTAAAACTAATTCTTTGGACTCAGAGAGACCTCTTTGACGTATAACACGTTAACAAGCTATCACTTCAGAGATAAAATCTTATGAATCAGCTGCAGCATTTCAAACTTAATAATTTCGTCAACTAAAAGGCAGATTCACAATCAGGTTTTGACACCATCAGAATCAATATTGCTAAAAATATTTTTACTTAGCAAGGTCATATATGCTTCTTGTATTTTTGAAACACTCAGCTGCCATGCTTCCAATGGGACATTTTGAAGGGACTTGTAAGTCAAAGGATATGTTATGTGGTAATAGCATATGAGAAACATTAGAAAAATTTGCAACTACTGTAAAAATCTTGCAATTATGCCTTTATCCAGATATGTGAAAAAACTAGAAATAAGGTATTTTCTACTGCAGAATACACGTGACTGATTAGTCTTGTAACCTTATTTACTCTTTTAAAATAAGGATTCTTTGAGCTACTTAAGACTCTGCTGTGGCATGAGGTGGCTTTTGAACTCTCGTTGCCAGTAATCTTTTAATCCACACAAGATTATCATTACACAACAATTACCTTTTATTAGTGATAAAATGTGATCAAAGGCAACCTCTTATGCTTAAGCACATTTTGAGCTTGTCATGACTTAAGTGACGCTATATTTCACAATAAAGCTTCTTGTGTGAGAAAAGCTCACAGTGACCGTTGGAAAATGAGAAGCAAAGCGTGTACTTTTTCTGGTATGGTGTAAAACAATGTCTTAATTTATTTTCAGAGCTGCAGCTCACTTCCTTACACAAGAGGGGAACTTGATGACCTTAGGTCAATCCTAAAATAAATTCCTCACTTGAGTTAAGAAGGAAAAACATCTTAGTTGAACAATTTCTCAAATTAAGATTCAAACCTATTCGGGCATATAGAACTGACCCAAATATCTTGAAATTTTTTACATTGGTGAACAAGACATGTCACCATTTAAATGAACTGCTTATTGCTGAAATACAAACTGTTTAATTTTTGTTGTTTTTTGTTCTTTGACAGGACTGAAATTTTATTTTATTTACTCCAAGGAGTTGTGCTACAAATGGAAACCATCAAGATTACATGGCTCTTCAAATTACAGAGATTAATGGTTTAAGAAAAATAAGTCCCAAAAGTGCAAAGAACAATTTGCTCATTTTGCAACTTGACAACCGATGTGAAAGCTTCCAGCTGGTGTCTGCAGCCGTGAGCCAAACGTGAGAGAAAACAGAGCCTGTGAACAGGGAGGGAAATTTGTATTACGCGAAGACATCTGCACAAGGCTGTTTTAAGTAAAATGCCCCACACTAAACTCCCTTTGGCATTTGTCTTCATGATGGGTATAATCTGTCACAATCGCTAAACGCACGCAATAAAGTAAGTCAATTTAGCGTCATCATGTCTTCCCACAGTTGCTAAGCGTGCACATTTTTTCTCGTGCTTTGGTACTTTTATGTTACATTAAATGCATGTAATTTATTTTATAGAAAATGATGTCGAATGATGAGCTGTACACAGAAAAACAGGAGAAAAAAAGAACTGGGATCAACCAAAGGAGGACCGGTTGTTATTTTTGCACTTACTGAAGTAGTTTCATGTGGCATATCCAGAGTGATTAAGTTTTTGTGTACGTAAGTTAAGAAAAGTTTAATTAGATCTGACTTTTCTTTCTTCTAACTACCTGAGCAATAGATCTCTGCAGCTCCTATCATGCTTCACTGATTAATGCTCTCTTTGTGCAACCTGTTGGCTTAGGTTGATGGCCATATTTCGAAAGATTTATAGTTGTGATAAGGACTTTTTATCTTCAGGTGATGGGTTGAGAAGTACTCTGTGAGATGTTCAAAGCCTTGGATCTTGTCACATAAGCAAGCTGCTTTAAATTCCTCCGCAGTTTTATTCCTGGATTACTTGTGTTCTTGTTTCACTCTGTTGCTTTTGTTCAGGTCTTCATGTCGCTGTTTGTTCATTAGTGTTTTCCAATCAACAACTGAGACGTTCAGAAAAACAGAAGCTCCACCCTGAAGAGGTGGGTCACATAAAACCACAAATAGTGTGCACCGCAGATTGTCAACTTTCTGCAGAGTCAATATAACGAGAGACCTTGTGGTTTTCAGATTAGTTCAGGAACAGTGCATGCATATTTCCAGAGAAAATAACTATGCAACTAAGTGGTAAATGACTTGAACTACATCAAAGCCTCACATCGCTAAGTGCAGTGCAAACCGCTGTATGAAGTGGTGTGGAGCACGCAGACACTTCTCTGCTTGAAGATCCAATGGATGAGCCTGTTGATGATTGGCCAAGAGAATAGCACTTACTTACCTGACTGCAATATGTTGAAGTTAAAGTTAGGGTCTTCTGCAGGTTTTTATTTTTTCAAAAGATGGGGTTGCTCCTTTGGTTTCAGTGAAAGAACTTCTTAATTTATGGCATTTGTGTTCGAGGGCATGTGTTTGATTTTTGTGTGCTAGCCGGGACGGTTGCCCTCTGGACAATTTGGGTTTAGGAAGTTCAGACAACAATTCTGAGCACTACACTGTCAGACAGGACATGATAAAGAATCTCTTAATGCTTTGGCCTACCAAGAAACTTTGGACAATCCCATTCTCCCAATTTTCTGGGACCAGTTCTTAGGCAAAGGTCCCTTCCTGTTTCAACATGCTGGCACAAGAGCTACAAAGACAAGGATGAGTGAATTTTATGTGGAATAATTTTAAAAGTTGTGACACTTTTTCTGATGAAAAACCTGCAAGCCAGGCTTCTCGTCCAACATCAGTGTCAGATCTCAAGAAATATAGACCAACAAAAACATCAAATATCCTAAAAAAAAAATCTTAATCCTTTTGGAAATGTTTCCAGGACAGTTTGAGCTGTTAGGTTAGGGTGGGATCATAATAAACCCCTTGGTTTAAGAAGAGGTGTCACTCATAAAAACGTGTGTGAAGACACACACATAGCTTCTTGTCAATATGTTAAATAATTTAGTTTGTGGAGTCTGCACTGATCTTGAATTGAAAATGATATCACTTCTGGGTACAGAAATAATAAATTCCAGTCAGAAATCTGCAAGGACTACAATACTTCATTTTCCTCCAACGGAAAATACTTGCTTCCAGATCCTGTTTTACATCCATTAAATATGTCCTTGCTTTTGCTTGCATTCTAACACCTCAAGCAGGTTATGGTTCACACAATAAACACTACTTTAACCATCTCTAACATTGAGGGTGGAAATCTGGCCCGACAGTCTCTGCTTCTTGGTTTAGTTTGGTGCAACTCTTTGACGCACATTCCTGTCAGTGCAGCAAAAACACAAGTCCACAGGGGGAAAGGAAAATGAGAGGTTTAGCAAGCAACAGGAAAACCGCTAAGAGAACACATTCCAGGCGCGCAGTCTGGACGGAACAATAAGGGGTGGGACGACAAGTCTATGCCTACAACTATTTAAAAATCTCTAATCTCGCCTTTTAATCGGGAACACGGACGGCGGCTGAAGAATTCTTACTTAATGGGAACCGAGTCCCCCCCGCCGTCTCTCGTGAAGCCAGTCGAAGCGGAAGGAGTCTGGTTCGAAACCCCACGACGATGTTCCTGTTGTGGGTTTTATCAGCGCAGATTTGGACCCAGATGAGATAGGCTTCATTCAGCTCGCTGTGGACTCAGACAACCCGCTCTGAAGTCCTCTTCTTGCTTCCCCCACCTCCCCTACCCCCCTTTTGAAACACTACTTTCATCTTTCCGTGCGCGCGCGTTGAAGTGACGCGGCTTTACGTTTTAAACCGCTCTCTGGTTTACCAGAAGCGTTTTTCTCCCTTCAAGAAGCCGCGGCTGGTTTGTCGTCGAGGCAGCGGAGAGGATGTGAGGTTTCTCCGGATGAAACATCTGCAGCTGGGCCTTCCAACTCTTAACTGGTTTATTTCGGTCTCACAATGAGGCCAGGTTTACCTCCGGCGCTGGTTTAAACTCTTATTCGTCCTGTTTGTGATATGGGCTTCGTCTGGCGGCTCCATCTGACAAGTTAAAAGGGGAGCAGAAAACAGGTAATAAACACATTTGGACTTTCTTTTAACTCTTCCCTAATAATCTAATTAGTGCTGATAGGTAACAACACAAAGTAATTTACCTCAAGTCACTTTTTGCCAGATGTGAACAGGTGTCACATGTGTAGCCAGAAAACTATTAGTTTTCCTTCTGTGAGCGCCTATATTTGATCCAATGTCCAGTGATTGATCATAGAAACTCAACTTTTCACATAGAAATTGATTTGTTACCCGATTTAATGGGATTTTTGCTCACATGGGAAGAAGTAGGTGATTTATCCAGATATTTGCATTATTTCTTTGCTGTATATTTAGGTAAATATTCAGTTATTTTAATTTTCACAAGAGCAATTCAGATTCTTTTGAATTCCCAAGTTTAAATGCATAAATTAATTTAAAAATTGCTTTAGATAGAAGCACATTTAGTTATCTCTCACGTATTTGTTTTAAAATAAGAACCTTGGTAAAACAAAAATCACAGATCATGTTCATATTTTCTTTTTCACAAATAAAGCATGAGAAGTCTTGTGTGATTTGTATTTTCATGCAGTTACAGCAACAAGACAATAAATAAGTATATACCAGCACTACACATCTTATAGCTCATTTAAGATGCTATAACTTAAGTTCAGTCAAGCATTGGCTGAACTTGAAGTCAGGTTGGAAGGAGATCATCTGTGAACAGTATTTAGGTCTGGACTTTGACCAGGCCATTTTATTGTAGTTCTAGCTATATGTTAAGAGTCACTAATGTGTTCCAGCCAAGGGGGTGGTTTGTTCAGGTTGATGTGCAGTCTATTTTTTTCTTCCTATATAGTGTTTTGAATGCAGGTCAAAAAGCCAAATACTGAGCAGAGCATCTTCTTCCCCTTCGTGGCTTGTAACGTACTGCAAACCAAACTTTATGTAACAGCCTATTTATTTGACCGTCCTTGAAATCTTCACTGAACATGATTGAATTCATGCTGTGATTAAATTATATGCTGATGGAATTTATTAATTAGGAGACTTTGGAAGGAAAATGTTTGACATTGATTTCAAATTTCAAATACAGATTTCAAATGTGGATTTGTAAAAAAAAGAAAAACAAGATTGTGCAAAGAGTGTATCATTTGACTTCAGTTTTATAATTGAAGGAAATCTTTGTTGGTTTGTGTGTTGCTTTGTTTTAAAAGAATGCATTTTTTATCTTTACCAGCTGCAGTGATTATAGGTAAAAATTCAATCTAAACATATATTTTGGGTAATTCCTATATGAGAAAGTCTGCACTTTCAACCACCGACCTCATGGTTGTGTTTCTCCTCCATTTAACTTCTCTTTTTCTCCCACTGAACTTACACCAGCACAAACATGCCGGAGCTATTTGACCTTCCACACTTCAGGTCATCTTTCCATTTGACCGCTGGTGTTCGCTCATCAGGTGCATGCTGTTCTCACTAAAATATCTGCGTGTTTGTTATTTTCTTTTCGTGCATTTCCTTTCATTGTTTTCCGTCTTCTGTTTGGGAAGCAGCTTTTGTGTGTGCAGCTGAGGTTGAAGAATTTGCCATTTCCTCTCAGATGAACGTTCATTTCAGGTTTGATTTAAGGGGGAGGGAAAGCGTTGTCTGCTTTCCCTCCCCCTTAAGTGCTTTAGGCCTCATGGTAGATGCTGTTGTAATATGACAGCATGTATTCTTAGGGGGGAAAAACCCCCAGAAAACATTTAATCTAAAGAAGAGGAAAGTTTGTGTGTGATGAGGTGCCTGACCACTGTAACCGCACAGCTGTTCAGATGGAATGAGAGATCTGCCTCCCTGCGTTAGAGCCATGCAGATGAGAGGAAGAGATGACAGTGGATGTTTTCCCCTGGGTCACATGGGTGTAGCTTTGGACAGAATGGAGACAAACAGGAGCTAAGTATAAAGTCTGTACGCCTGCGGTGGGAAATTTCCCTTCACTGAGATCTCTGAAACATTTCAGCGATAGCTAGCTCTTTGAGTGAACTGTTTAAATCAAGAATTAGTGCAGTTTGCGTGTGGCATTTGTGTTTAGGCCAACCATAAGATTTACTTTCTTGGTTGAGGTTAAATTTTTTAAAAAGCTGCATGATTCAGGAAGCACTTTGTGCCGGGTGATAAGTTAAGGCGGCTGTGGTTTTAACATGTTCTGTACTTCGAGTTCAACCCTGACAGCAGCGGCAGCTCAAGCTAGAGGTTGCTATACACTGCTATCAGATTGCTCTGGATTTGGAGGAGATGTGGCACATCAGTTCACCCTTTGATTCTCAGAAGAAACTCCTTTTATGGCCTGCTTTCGTCAGGAAGTTCAGCTCGACTTGCAGGAACTGTGCAGTTTAAGACAGAGGGGGAAAAAAGAACAATTAGAAATTTCAGAGCATCAAACAAATAAGCTTCAAGGAGACCAGGTGTTTGTCTGGTTTCTGTTCTGTCACATCTCATGCTGCCTTTGAAATGCAACAAGATGGCTTCCTGTAGTTGTCACTTAAATTTTTTTTAAAGCAGATGCATCTAAAAGAGGATATCAAAAGCCTTTGGCTGAAGTTTGCTGGTTCGACTGCCAGATGTGTGCAGTTTTGTTATTTGATAGATCAGCAATATTAATGTATTATAAGGCTATACATTGAAGCAGAAAAAGAATGAAAGATTCCTCAACTTTTTGTCCAAATAAAAATCTAAAAGACATGGCATGAATTTACAACCTGCCTCTCTGAGACAATTCTTTGAAAAAAACACATTTTGCCGTAAATCTAGAGTCTAGCATTAATGAACTGAATCTAAAGAGCCATTTTCAAATCTTTGCACAGATTCTCAGTTGGATTGATATCTGGACTTTGACTAGATCATCCTAACGCATGAGTGTGATTCGAGCCATTCCATTGTAGCGTTTGTCTTGGTAACCTGGAAGGTAATCCTCCTTCCCAATTTCAATTTTTTTGCTGAATTTAACATGATGTTTTCCAGGATAGACGTCCAGTGTGAGGTGTTTCATCAATTTTCCAACACATGAAAGCCACAAAGATGAGTTTTGGTGTCATCTGGCTAGAGTGTTTACCGAATCTTCTGTCTGAGCGGTTGCAAACGTTGAGATCTCTTATGGCTTCCTACCAACAATTGGTTTGTTCTTGCCATTCTTCTGCAAAGTCAGGATATTTAGACAACACAACTAACAGCTGTCCAGTCAGCGGATTCTCCCACATGAGCATTGGAACTCTGCGGCTCCTCCAGAGTCACCTCCTGGATGCCACTCTTATTAGTGCGACTAAAATTCACGATATGAGACGTCGCAGAAAATATCCTTAAAACATCAGTTAACTGGGAAAAGACTTGAACTCATTTGCTATTTTCCACATATGGGAAGAATATAAATAAAACAAAAAAAACATGATGGTTCCTGTTACATTCATTCGTGTAGCTCCACTGCTCCTCTTTCTGTGCTCACGTAGTGACGTTAAGGTCAGCTAAAAGCTGCCGCCTATATGTCAGTAGTTAACGTGCCGGTGGCAGGGAACACAGACACAAACAATCCTCCGCACACACATCAAAAGGACACTTTCAAATTTAGCAATAGAACTAACAGCTAACAGGCGTGTTGTGAGACCGCAAGGAAATCCATGAAAGCTCATGGAAATCACACAAACTGGAGACAGAAAGGAATTGACGCCACATCTTGTTAACCAAACCACCACAAAGGCAGGTTTGTATATCTTGGCAGGTGTTAAAATGCTTCTCGGTATGTTGGCCTTTATAAACTTGGGTTTGAGATTTAAAAAGGTCACGCTTATCCCATTATTCCTAAATAAGTGCTGAGTGAAGTAGAGGCGCCAGAGATCCAGTGGACCATTTATACTAATTTCTTCAATCAAAACCTTCCTCCTTAAGGAGGTATTTGCAACTCTTTGTTTGCTACGTCTACATTTAGTGTAAAAAAACAAAACATGCTTTAAATCTTCATTAAAGCATGAAGAACCACTTGAGAACTTGCTGATTTTCAAGTGTTTTGAAAACGTTCTGAATTCAACACAAAATAACCATTAATGAGATCAGAATTGTGGAAGTGAACAAGTCTTTTTTTAATGAATTTATCAATTCTATAAACTGGATAACAAACACCTGCTTCATTCATCAAAATGCACTGGTCTAGTGGCGCTGGTCTGCATCCGTTCTGTTTTACACCTTTCACCTTTGAGCTCCTTCCTTTGTTAGAGTTTATGAAACAGAGTGCTGCTGACATTAATCTGTTGAACTGGTTAAGAGACACTTTTATGTTAGATATTCTTGGATACCAACATCATCTAAGCCCTTTCATTGGAGCTATTGCTATATGTATAGGATCTCCGACCCCTGGCAATGTGAACTTCTTCTCTAGTCTTCAGATCCAGGCTGTATACTAATAGACAGAAGACCTTAAACGGTAAGGCAAAGTAAGACAGGCAGAGTAATTTGAGAATCCAGTAAGGAACAATGAAAAACCAGAAGCTTTAATACTGAGACATGGGTGGAACATGACAAAGGAAAGAGTTTGGTTAATTAGAAGAGACTAATTAAAACAAATGAGGCTGAAATAAGACTCAAAAGAATGAACAAACCGAAAGGGAAAAAGGCCTGAAACTAACAAAAGAGAATAAATCAAAATGCATAGATGAAAGTAGGAAAGACATGTTAATAATAAATTAAGAAACTTAACACAAAGGATTTAAGTTACATGGTAAAACCCTAATGAACAAATGAATTTTGGCAAGATATTTTCTAGCCAAAGGTCTAGAAAAATAAAAGACAAAAGAAAACCAAAGCACAAACATCTGTGGATCGTTTTGTACAAAAGATACAAATATTGTTGCAACATTCTGTTTAATGGTTGTCATATTGTAAAAAAAAAAAAGACCCAATTGGAATTGAGCTAAAGTCATTTAGTTGACGTAAATGAAAATAGCTGAAAACAAAATACAAATGAATTAAAGTTAGTGCTGTTGAAAGACGTTGCTTCACTTTTTAGTGAAAGCTTCGTTCCGAGCTCTCTTAAGCTACAAGTGTGTGTATCACAGTCCTCTCACTGTGCGTGACTGCCAGCACCATGGCGCTAAACAATGAGCAGACCCGAGTCTCGCCTGCCAGCCGGGTGGGGCCACTCAATGGCAGGAAGCATAGCCATCAATATTTACTCTGTGAGCAGGCTGGTTGTGGAGTCGTCAGGCCTGGAGCCCATGTAGCACAGCGCCACAAGCAGTCCGAGAACACACAAACACAAACACACTCAAGGGCCTTTTCAGCCCGCTTCCCTCTAAGTCCCCTTTTTTTTCCCACCCAGTGCAATTAAACACAGTCAGACAGGCTGGATCCTCTGGTTGTTGTTTTTGACCTCATAACTTCCTTCAGGGCCTCGACTTCAGCCACCGCTCTGCTCCTCATGGACACAACTATTAAGTTACCATCTGTAAACTGAAATCAAGCCGCAGCTGAGATCTCTTGCTTCTTCTGGGTCACTTCTCCCTTTCTAAGTAAAAAACACAAACTTCTGCTAACACAGTTTATCTTTTATTTCCTCAGTGATGGGAAGATCTGCTCTGCTCACGGTTCTGTTAGCAGGAGTTTTTCTCTTGACATCAACCATTCATGCAGGTGAGTTAAATATAAAGTTGTTGTTGTTGTTGTTGTTGTTTGCTTTTCTCATGAAGCATTCACTTGTTTTATTCTGCCGAAGTTCTGTTCAATCCCCTGAAATGAAACCGTCTGTGTCCAACCAACAAGCTTAAACAGGACCAGTGTTTACTGGCTTTCATGACATGATGAGCAGTCAAAGTAAATGAGAGGCAGAAGATTTTCTCCACCCACTTCAAGAGGAAAGTGTCTTATATGCTTGACTGATTTCGGTTTAGTTTTAAATCGCCTCTGGCAGTTTAAACAAAGTTGCATTCCTCCAGAGCTTTGCAACTCATAAGGGAGTATTTCTGTCACTCTGTGCACAATATGGGTGCATTGTAATATTATCAAGAAGTAAAAACATTTTATCTGTTTATTTCAAAACATAAAACTGATATAAAATATTAGCTAAACACTGAAGGATATATCTGATCGTAGCTTGCAGCTATTGATAATTTTTTGTCAAATTTTTTTTAAAGATATCAGCTATTATAGACAGAGAGCACCATTGATTTCACAGTTGCCAAGCGGAGAGTCACTGACACTGTCAACAAGGAGTAGCAGCCAAGAACAGGCCAGCTGGCTGTTCACAGAGGCCTGCATACAAATGTGTTGATGGAAGGTTGAGTGGAAGGAAAAAAGCACTGCAGGAAAAAGTACATAAGCAGCAGAGACAAGAGTTTAGGGGAGTGGCTGGAGTAGGTACTTCAAGAACCACCCTAGAAAGATGAGGTTCATTCAGGCAAAGATTGCGTTTCTTGCAATAAGTCACTCTGGAACCAGGACAATTTTAGTAGCTTCCTGTACTGGCCAAAAAGAACAAAGACCGGACCGTGGCTAAGTATTTTAAAAACTTATTTTTAGTTGAGAGTAAATGTTTCATTCAATTTGGAAGTTAAGGTCCCCGTGTCTGGAGGAAGAGAGGGAAGCCACAGACTCCTAGTTGCCTGAGGTCCGGTGTTATTTGGGACACATCATCTCCTGGTGTTGGTCCATATAGTGTTGTTGAGTCCAAAGTCAGTGCAGCCTACTATCAGAGCAGCCTGGGGCTTTGAATTTACTTCAGTAAAGCAATAAACTGATCTCCAACATGCCACTCTGCACTGATGTAGTGATACAAAATATTCTATGTTCTATATAGTACATGGAAAATGTTGGTTTTTCTTTACTCGTGTCATAATCATCAAACTAAACAAAAATTGAATGTTTTACATTGTGTGATGGATATATAAGTTTCACTTTTAAATTGCATTTCTGAAAAAAGTAATTTTTTCAGAAATGTAGCTGTGGAGAACTTCAACTTTTAAGTTTTGAACACTTTATCCCTGGAGTTCAGGTATTAAATGGAATCTTTAAAGGCCTAATATCAAACTGAGGCTTACATCTTGGATTGTGTTGTCTCATTTTTGACAATATTGTCATTTTAAACCAAAATGGCCGCTCCCAGTGAACGACGGCAAGCTGGCTGTTGATGTGCCATCATGTGGCATCACAGGAAATGGGGCTAACTTATAATTTGTGTTCTCCTAAAAGGAAATCATTTCTGACCTTCCGCCTATGATTTCAGAAAAATACCTTCTTTTTTTTTCCTCACAAAAGACTGGTAATTTCTCTCCAGGTGAGCCATTTTTCTTACCTCACCGTTATGTGAGGAGATTTAGATTGAATTTTCTTTCTATTTTCTATTTTGTTCTTGTGCCTCAGAGAACCAGGATGGCGGTGAAGAAGGGAAGCAGCTGTGCAAATGTGAGAACCCAAGGAACGCACACATTTGCAGCAACGAGACGTGCAGAGGGAACTACTGTTTCTACACCTGGGTGCTAAACAAGGACCCAGCAGCAGAAAGCCCCGTCACTGAGACATGGGGATGTTTCCCAGAAAAACACTACAGAGAGCAGTGCTTCGGATCCTTCCCCGGCTTTTTTGTCCAGTGCTGCAAGACGGAAAAGTGCAACACCCTCATCACACCGCCTCCAAATATTAGTCAGTACCTATAGTCATACTTTTGCAATATTTATGTGTCGTAGAAATGTATTGTTGAACCTAATTAATCAGAGCGATTAGCTTGTTTGAGGTAACTTTGGTCAACTTGCATGGGTTGGTGACAAGCCTTCATCTTCTCTAGAAGTTGTAATTGCTTCCCCCTGGTGGCCAGTTACGGCAAATTAGTACTTGGAGACTCTCACCAGTCTGATTATGTAGTTGTTATCTCAGCACATTAGAACTTCATTGAAAGGTTAATTTATTTCATTTTATAAAAGGAAACCGTGCATGTGCAAAGTAATTTTGCTAATACGTAAAGAATACAAAAACAGTAATTTCACATATTATTGAGTATTTGCAGCCACTGCTGTGATGTTTCTACAACTTGAATAGACTCCACTTGTGGTAAACTGCCGATTGGATTGCATTTGGAAAGGAAGGCATCTGTCTATATTAGCTGTAATCACTAAAAGGAACAAAAATAAAATCTTGAAATAGTTTATTAGCTACATTACTAAAATGAATTTTTCAGAGGATTCGTGACTGAATCATTTATGTCTGTCCAGATGGGGAGCCGACAACAGTTCCTCCCCCAGAGTACCCACATCCCAAGCTGTGGATCGCTGTGACTCTGCTGCTGCTGTTCACGACTTTAAGCGTGTGTGGTTTTCTGTTGTTTCTGCGATTTCGACGCGCGTCCAGCAAGGTGAAAGACCCCGAAGATCACGGAATAGCGGTCAAAGTCCCCTCCGGAAATGACCCCACATATGGCGTAAGCTACACCTCATACTTTCCAATGAGACAGAGTAAAATGACTATTTTAGCTCTTAAATATATCTGCGTCCCTTGTTTTGTTTTTTGTTTTTTTCTTTTAGGAAATTTTTGATGAGTTTTGTACTTCAGGAAGTGGGACAGGCCTTCCATATCTGGTCCAAAGAACAATGGCGAGACAAATCTCCCTTGTTGAATGTGTCGGTCAGTTTTGTTTCAGTTTATTTTTTGTTCCCTTTCTCTCTTTTGCAGTAACCCTGATTAACTCTGTCTTTTCCCATCCAGGTAAAGGCAGATATGGTGAAGTGTGGAGGGGGACGTGGATGGGGGAGAGTGTGGCTGTCAAGATTTTCTCCTCCAGGGATGAGCAGTCCTGGTTCAGAGAGACAGAGATCTACAATACAGTGCAGCTGCGCCATGAGAATATCCTCGGTACGGCAGCTAAAGCTGTGAGAAATAACCTTTCTACATCAAGAAAGACTTTTTTTAAGCTACAATATGTGCCTTCCACCATTTGTACGGCCACCTGAAACGTTGATACCTGTCAAATTAAATGTGAGACTAGAAGAAAACCCAGAAGTCCATTTCCCAGCATCTCCCGTTTTGTCCTTTCAGGTTTCATCGCCTCGGACATGACGTCCAAAAACTCCAGCACCCAATTGTGGCTCGTCACTCACTTCCATGAGCTGGGTTCGCTCTACGACTTCCTGCAGTACCGCAGCCTGGAGCCAGAGAGCTGCTTGAGGATGTGCCTCTCGGTGGCCTGTGGCCTGGTCCACCTCCACACTGAGATAGTCAGCTCCCAGGAGAAGCCGGCCATCGCCCACCGAGACCTAAAGAGCAGAAACATCCTGGTGAAGAGGAACGGACAGTGCTGCATCGCAGATCTAGGTGAAGTGTGCATGTTGGATCTACTTTCTAATTTGTGCTGATTTCGCTCACTTGTCCAAAGTGATGGATGAAATCATTTCATCTGTATTTTACACACACCGTCTCTTCAGGCCTGGCTGTGATGCACTCTCAGTCTCATGACTACTTGGATGTGGGCAACAACCCTCGTGTTGGGACGAAGCGCTACATGGCCCCTGAAGTGCTGGATGAGACGATCCGTGTTGATGTCTTTGAGTCTTACAAGCAAACAGACATCTGGGCCCTTGGATTGGTCTTCTGGGAAATAACGCGCAGAACGGTTGTCAATGGTAAGCTGGCAGTAAGACCCTGAACCTAGCAACTGTACCCATATTTTGTTATGTTACGAGAACAAATTGTTTTATGGATTTTAAGCAGATGAGGGGCTTTAAATGTATTTAATGATCAATCTGCAGCCAAAATCTGATAGATCCTTTAGGGGACCACTGTTTTCATTACATGACAAACATGGATAAAAATCTTCTTAGATGCTGCAAAAGAGGTGAGAGTTCACATTCAAACTGGAAAATAGACCTAAACATAGACCCAGATTTAAAATACAATGAAAGCGTTTCAACTTGTTAGAACAACAGAGTCAAAGTTCAGAGCTAAATCAAATTAAAAAGTTGGAACAAAACTTGATCAACTCTGACTGGGCTTTAGCTTTGCTGCAGAGAGGAATTAGAAAAGATATCAGTCTCTACATCTGCAAAGTGGGTGGAGAATAATATACCTCAAGGTAGTGGAAGATGGGAGTGGAGACAGGGTGATTTTAAAAAGAAATAGATGTAGCACTTTTTGGATTTCTATTTCTAAAAATGCCATATGCTGCATTTGTTTTCCTACCACCTTACTTCGTCCATCTATCACATAAAATCCCAACGAAATCCACAGAGCTATGTGATTTTCTCCTAGTGATGTGAAAATAGTCCAGGGGTGTGAGTGTACTTGTCAGGTGTTGCAGTAGATTTGTTGTTTTAAAAATCTGAGCCAAATAAAATAAAACGAAATTATTAGTTTCCCCCTTTTTATCGGAAAACCAAAAAAACGTGTCTTTTCTCACCATATTGTTGTTCTGGAAGTATACGCACGCACAAAAGGCTGCATCTCATCAGTTGAGCGTTTTTGTTTTTTATTTCCTCCTCTGTGTCTGTCTCTCCTCTCCTCTCCCATGATTAGCACTGCAGTAATTATAAACAGTCTTATCTGTTGTCAGCACTCACTGTTACAAGGCCCAGATGCCCATGCACACAAGTTGTCATTGCAAACACACTCCCATGTGCAACCCGGTTACACACTGCTGCTGCACACACGGACACAATGTGCAGATGAATATGCGTATGTGGGGGGAGGTCTTCATGCAGTCACCAGGGAACCCGTATCTCTCCCGCTGTCCTGTTTAGCCAAACATACTTTACAAAAACTCCCACTGCAGCTTATCTCCAGCAAGCTTACTTGCTGTTTCAAGCCTTTTATGAGAGGAAAAATGGATGTGCTGTAAATTTATGTGGGGATGAATAAATAAGAAGCTGATATAAATTTGAGGAGGTATGACATATGATCTTTCAGATTGACAGAGAGAATATTTACTTTCATAAACTGCATTTTTTTTCTGTCATGGTTGTTATTTTAAATAGGTGTGACTAAGTTTGTGTTGTTTATTCCTGTCCCACTTTTCTCAGGGATTGTTGAGGAGTATCGTCCGCCCTTCTTTGACTTGGTACCCTCTGATCCCAGCTTTGAGGAGATGAAGAAGGTGGTGTGTGTGGACCAGCAGAAGCCCAGCCTGCACAACAGGCTCCACTCCCACCCAGTAAGTGCTTCCAGTGCGCACACACACACGCACACACACACAACCAGACACGCAGTTATATCAAAGAATGAATTTGCTGGCGCAAAAGGTTCCAGGTGAAATTTATACTGATATTTTCAAAAAGGAAAATATTTCATTTTAATTTCATAGTAAACAGAACCAAAAACATTCAGCAACTTTTCCTCAATAGCAGATTTGGACACACCCATTCATTGAACTTGGCTAAACAGAGTAGCCAGTTTTACAGACAGAGTCACTCATGTCCTGTTCTTTGTTGCTGAATGTGGACAAAAAAGGTTGTAAAGCTGCAACATAGAAAACAATTGACCAAAAATAGCTGGGAATCATATTCTTTGTTTTCTTTTTTAATGAGGCAAACATTCAAGAATCTTGTGTTTTATTTCTACAAGTATTTCCCTTTTTGTACAAATATCAAACTTTTTGTTTGTGTCAATGAAATACTTACATTTTACCTGATTGCTGAGCAGGTGAAAAAAAAACAGTTTTTGTGTTTTCAGTTTTAAAATTTGTTTTTGTAAAGTAATTTCATTTTGTCCCATGTGAATAAGATTAGCGCACCACTGACCCACACGTCTAGCTGGAAGGAGAACCCGTCTCAAGTCTTTTGCAGCCTCCAATAGATTTTTTTAGCATTACCCTGAATTTACCTTCCCCTTTTCTTCTGAAAATCGGTTCTTACTAAAGAAAAAAAATCCCCATTGCATAACTGATGGCGTTTTGCATGGAAGCAAAAAAATAAAAGTAACATATTAATTTCATCTGACCAGAGCACCTTCTTCCACATGTCTACTGTGTCTTCCAAATAGCAAATCCAAGGTGTAATTTCTAATGACTTTCTTGGCACTGCTATGAAAGCCAGATATTTGGCATGCACAGCTTTTCGTCTTGTTACTGTTCTCCTTTTGTAGTTAGTCTTCTTGATACACATCATGTCAGCATAGGCAGACAAATGTCACTTGTCACTAATTAGGCGACAAATGGTTGTCTTGGATTATATTTGGGGGAATTTAAAGTTGAGGAGAAATACAAATAAACACCCCTACTTGTGAGATTTTTTAAAAAATGTTAAAAGTCTTGTATCTATTTATTTACTTCTATTTCGCAATTATTTGCTACTTTCTCCTGGTTTATTGGATGAAATCTTGATTTGATATTATCCATTGATGTTTGTGGTTACAACGTATGAATACGCTGTATTTTATAGTATCTTGCATTGTTACAAGAAAGACTATCTCATTTGAAGAAAAACCTGAAACTGTACTATGAAGTTTACTCAAACAAGGACATGTCGCCAGTGGCTATTACTCTAATTACACCTTGTATGTTCAGATCTTATCAACCATTGTCAAGATCATGAAGGAGTGTTGGTACCAGAACCCAACGGCCCGCCTCACAGCCTTGAGGGTGAAGAAAACTCTTTCCAAACTGGACGTCGAAAGCGACTTCAGCATAGAGAAACTCAAACGTGACATCTAAGCGAGAACACCAAGAAACATCATGGAAAATTACAAAAACCAACAGGAGGAATGTTGAACGTCATCAGCATAGTCAGCTCTTCCCGAAACCGTATGTGTTTGACCATTTTGCAATTGCACATTTATAGCAGTTCTCCAACCAAGGGGTCATAAGGGATTTTTTTTTTTTTTTACTCACCGTAGCAAGACGGGAAATCATTATTACTCACACTTTTCTAAAGTGGGTTTTTCACAAAAACCTAGTCATAGGCAGCACAAAAGCTTGGCTTGTTCACTATGATTTACAGGACATATGTAAAAAAAAACAAAAAAACAAAAAACAGAAGTTCTCACCAAAACAGTATTGACTATAACGTAAAAATGTTCAACTTAAGTTAAAGGAGCATTTATCACAGGTATCAAAGACAGACTGAAATATTTAGTTGTACATATTCTACAAGCATTGAACCTTGTAAGGGTGCAATGATTATTTACAATCTTTATATTAGTGTAAATATATTTCAAGAGATGTTATTTTCTATTTTAAAGCACATTTTATACACTTTTTTAATCCCATTTTTTTGTTTGTTTGTTTATTTAGACCTAAAATGTACCACCATAGTCACTACGGTCAATAAAGTAAATCACAGAATGATATGAAATATTGCAGATCTTTAATAAAGTTTTTGTATTTTGCAAATAAACCAGTTCTTGTTGTTTTCTTTTTAACCAGAAGGGGGCATTAGAGAGTCAACATACAAGCATTTCTTATGACTATGGAAATATGGAAACGTTTTACATTTAATTGTTTTTGATAAATGTGCTTAATTTTCTCTTCACTACCTCAGTTGTTGCACTGGAAAAATCCTTTTCTCAAATTCAAATGGCAAACTAATCATTGCGACATTTGTAAATTCCTCTTAAAAGTGTATTACTAAAATGGAATAAAAACAAACAAGTCTCAATAAATAAAACTACTGTTCTGCGAAAATATCTTATGTTAAACAGCATTATGACTACATGTGATTATTATTATTTGTGATAGTAAATGTGAAGCTGTTACATATGTTTGAACCTTTAGGATTTAACACCAAACCCTCAAATTCCCAATACGTTAAATATGAAGGATGAAATGAAATGTTTAGGCAAAAAACATGATCTCGCTTGGAAAAAGAAACTTTTAAAACGTTAACATTTAATGTCTTCTCAGAGTAAACAAAGATTTTCAGTGAGTTTCTTTCACAGGAAGTCTACTTCTGATTAGGTCTTCGGTTTATCCCATTTGCTTATCTTATTTTTTTATATGTGCATAAACCAAAACAATGGCCTCTGATGATAAATAGCGCACAAAATGAATTACAGAAGCAACAGGTCGCAGTCGACGAAGAATCAGAACCGCTGCTGAGTTCTGCAGAACCTAAAGGATGTCGCAACGGATGTAATGAAGATATTGATATCAGCTGTGTAGCATCTGCAAGATTTCTTTCTGCCCCAGTCCAACGTTCTCCGTTTCTCCTTTATCTGTGGCTTTGTGTGTGTGTCTATGTTGTCTGGTCCATGTTAAACAAACCTCAGTGAGATAATACTCCCATTCTGTTTGCTTAGTCGGATGAGGGTTATTTTTAACGCTGCAGGAGGGGAGCAGTTAGATATCTGGGGGTCCAAACTCTCTGTGCTAATTTACAGAAGGCTGACTCTCTCCCCTATGTCTAAGTCCTGTATTAATGTTGTATTTTTCACACTGGGGTCATTGTTGGTGACTCAGTAGAGAGCTGTGAATATTGTTCTTACTTAAGAAGTGTGGAGATAAAAAAAGGACTGATAATGGAGTGGTCTGAAACTATCAATCAATCAAGTTTTATTTGTATAGAACATTTCAGCAACGAGGCAGTTTGAAGTGCTTTATATCGTAAAAAACACAAACTCATAAAAGACACCATGCAGTCAACAACTGATGAAACCGGTAATGAACATTACATTTTAATAAAGGCCATCAACAAAATCATAACTACACATCATGTGTATTCATGATGTTGATGATGAATACACATCAACTCATGATCACGTATTTAGTACTAAGCATACTAAATATTTTGTATGCTTAATACTACTTTTAGTATGTTTAGTACTAAACACACTACACATGTTTAGTGTGAAACATATTTGGCATGTTTAGTACTCGCCATATTTAGTATGTTTAGTAAATGCTTCATTTATTATGGTTGAAAAGAATAAACAGGTGGGTTTAGAGTCAGAACTGGACTATGGGGCTCAGTGAGTGACAAAACTATTTATATCCCTTCCTTTTTTCCGATTTTGGTGTGTTACAACAAAAATTTAATTTTTCTTTATCAGGATTTTAGATGATAGAATAAAAAAAGCAGTGCATAGTTGTAACAATTTAAGAGATTTCTTTCATAGCTCTGCATCTATTACAGGAGTTGTTTATCAATACAGGAAGTCATATTAAATGTTACAGTTTCAGTTCTTCCCCTGCTGCCCTTTAAACTTCATCCTACATGGGGGAAATGTTTCACTCACAGCATTTCCATTTGCATCAGACAACTTCATCATACCTCACTTTTTCAGCCACTGTAGTTTCATAAATGCTCCTGCAGTCGCGCGTGTTTCATTTTTTTAATTATTCGTTTCTTTTCACGAAAAGGTCGCAATAGTCTGTTAAAATTTGCATCTAACTAAAATTTACAGACAAAATTTTCCCAGTTTAAAAGGTTGCAGCATAGTAACGGGATGTAACAATATGCGGGCATTTTAATTATTCTTAAACAATTGAAAAAAAATAGTTCAAACTTTTCTGTTTTCTGGTTTTCTACTGTTTCTTTTAATAGGGCAATGCATCCCTGGACAGATGGAGTTTTTTGTATTCGTTAGAAATAGGCCATATCCCAGAAAAGGGAATAAAATGTCCTAAAACTGTCATAAAATTACAAAAGACTATACACTCAGAAAAATAAAAAAACACAGGCATAAAACTGATACGTGCTGGAAAAACCCAGGAATTTATTTATTTATTTTTTTTTACAAATAACCATCTTAAGATTAACAGGGTTTTACTCAAGATTAATGGGAATAAATCCAGTTTTAATCTCCACATGTAAAATTCATAATTCAAAATGTGGCAAGTATAAAACAACATATTCACAACTACTGTTTTTCTGTGGCACATAGAGAAAGATGACATCAGACTGAATCATCAACCAGACAGGCAGACTTTGAATGAGGGGGCAGCTAGATGAGGGTCACTGCTGATCTTGGGATGAAACAACAAATGCAGCATCTCAAGAAGACAATTGTGGATTTGTCCTCTCAAACTCCAGTCAGTCGTAGCAGAGAGCCTCTCGGTCTGAGCCTTACTCTGCTGGAGGTCTCTCCTTGTTTAAAGGAAGTCATTTCTTTCCGTTGTCGCCAATAGATATTCAGGGGGAGGAACTGCTGCATAGTCAATGACTCTATGCTATCAGCTTGGCTTCCTTATGTAACTTTTTACCAATGTGCATAATACCAAGAATCTGACTGCACTGCATCGTAACTAGGATCAAATTCATATGTGTAATGGTTTTGAATCCGTCTATACCTCTATATAGCTTTGGTTATATAATTATATTTGGATATAAAGTGAGCCTGTTTGCTATGTCACACCGCAAAACATAAAAAAAATTGAACATAGACAAGTTGGTCAACGAATGTCTGCAAAAGTCAGAAAAATGATATTCATTTTTGTGACAATACCTATTGATTTAGATATTAGATTAAATTAATAGAACAATACGAGGCCAGTAATAATAATAATAAAATTATTACACTTAACATCTTAGTGAGTTCTGCTTCTTATAAAGAGGAAAAAGATGTTTCCTCTGACATCTGTCTGAGGCTGATTCATAACCCAGACAGAGAAGCTAAGCGCCACACTGAACGGTTTTCGTCTTGTAAGAAAAGCAGCTGGGAAAATCTCACTCTCGCTTGATAATGTGAGACTGGAGGTCTGTAATTCAGCCGTTGTTGTGTTTACCCCCCCCCCCCCTACACACACACACACACACACACTCACACACACACACACACACACACGCAGCCGTGACCTCGGAGGCAGAGTGAAGGGAGGCCGGATGAAGCCCCTCCCCCTCTGAACACGTCACCGGCGGGCTGGCTGGGCTGGCTGGTATCTGGTGGTGTGGTGTGTGCGGTCGGACTGTGGTTGTGTTTCAGCGCTGACCGTGTTGATAACGACACACTTCGGGCGCTTTTCCTCGCGTAGACATGGGAATTCAGAAGACATGGCTCTAAGACAAACGGCCCTAACGCTGCTGGCCCTGCTCGGGCTGGCGGCCGTCGGTGACGGTGAGTGGGACCGGAGCGCCTCTCCGGCTTTTGTCTCGGCGTGTTTTTCCTGGACTTGGGCACTGCCTGTTGTCGCTGATGATCATCATGGCGCTCCGTGTATCGGGGGGGATTTAGCTTAGCTCGGTAGCCGCGTCTGGCTAGCGCCGACCTCTAAAAATCAGCGGTTCTCCGCGGCCGACAGCCCCGCTGGTTTGTTAGTTTCGCTGTGTGTTGGGATTCACAGCGACGAATGAAAGGAAATTAGTCGGCAGCGAACACGCAGCGGCTGGATAAACCACAACAACAACATGGTGGAGCTGAGTGTGTTCGAGGCGCCAGCTAGCATTCGCTAGCACCCAGTGTCTGAAGTTGACTAATGTTAATAAAAAAGAAAATGCTCCTCTGGACAGATGCGTTACTAATGCAAGGATTTATCTTGTATTTTTGGGATATGAAGCGTTAATAAAGATAACCAGACTACAGTTTGTGTTAAAAGCCCAAGTTAATCCCTGCTCCTCTGATATGCGAAGTTATTTACTAAACACCTTCTTGTTGGTGGCCTATTATACCTGCTTATCAGTGTGTTGCTCGGCACACGGAGTAAATGATAGCGCGTTGGTTAAATATAGGCGATATGGTCAAGTGCCGCTTTGCACGCTAGAAAGTTCACATAAGACGAACCCGGGTTGAAGCGTGAATCTGTTTTATGCAACAAATGGACGCAGTTGGAGGGTCTGAGTGAGTGAAAAGGCTCAGACATGAGTCGGGAGTTGAAGTCTGGGTTCATTGTGATGGAAATGTGGAGTCTGGGGGTCTTTTCAGGCGCTGGTCTGGTTCTGAATCCCCCCCCCACACACACCTCCACCAGCAGATGCTGGAGCAGCTGATTCCTACCAACCCGCGACCGCAGCTACAGAACAGGCTGGGTTTCAATGTGAACGTTTGCGATTCAGCCTAAACGCATGAAATTTTCTGCAGATAATTAGCAAACTGCCTTCTTTGTGGAGCCACGTTGCAAATACCAATGAGCTAGTGTGAAAAGAGTGGCTTAAAATGATATTCACACACAACAAACAAGGCATTGTAACATGATCTAATGCTGCTGCTGAAGCGGTATGACATGTTGACTTTTACTGTTGCACGTGTCAGTTGACGGCTTATTTAATAATTTTGATCATTTTTGAGTCAGATTTATTTTTGCAATATTCAAGAGTTATTAAGATTTTTTTTAATTTTATGTCAGCAATGCCAAAACCACACATGTGGGAAAGCCATAAAGCATTCCTTATGAAATTCTAATTAGGCTTACACAGTGAAATAAATAAATAAAAACAACTCACCATTATTTATTTTAAAAACCAATTTTGCCTTGAAACATTGACAGAGAAAGCTCTTGGATTAATACCCTCCTTGTGGTTGAAACAAAATGTTATTGTACCTTCAAGAATTCTTTCATTGAGCCAAAGTGTTGTTCCTCATTCAGTTTTTATAAGCCCCAGCACAAAATATTCTGCCTAGAGTGAAAGAAATGTTCATCTTTTTATTATTTGACTTGTTTTTTTTCATGGCATGAGTTGTTTAATTTTCAAGAAGGATAAACTGTCTTCTTGTTGTATGGAAACTGGTTCTTGCCGTAATTCAGCATCTGGTTGCACATTAAATCTGTTGATTTCCAAAACATTAACTACTACCATATTAGTTTGATTCTTAAACTATCTACCAATCTTCAGGTAAATGAAAGGTTTTTTCTACCAAAATCAACAACCACAAAGATTGTATTAGAAATTCTCAAGACCTCAACTTTTAACAAATAAGATGTGTAGACGAGGAGCTGATCAACTAATAGTGGCACAAATGGCTTCAAAAGGCGTAGAATCATTGCGTGCATATACGCATGCTGATATTAGCTGTTAAGTTGGTCATCTTCTCCTCTACTAGCAACCTGTAGTTGGATTTCTAATTTTAGAGCAGCATGACTTTTATGGGAATAATGGCGTTCGTTAAGCTTAAACTGCTACAGTATTCTTTTAGGCAACTGAATTAGTTTTTCTTGCAAGAATTGGGAAAGTGTAGGAAGCTTCTTTTGGGCAGCTGACCTACAGTGTAGGGCTGTATAATAATATCGATATTGCGATATATATCGATATTTTCTTTCTTAGAAATAAATCAATATTCATCTGCAAGTATTGTAACATCAAACTGTCACCTTTCTCACTCATTGCTTGCTTTGCACCAGGTCATCGGGCTTAGAGTGATTCCTTCAGATGTCAAGTGTCAAGGTTTAAAATGTATCAATCTATTCAGAGCAGGTACTTGGTGCATTTTATTTACTTTACAAATGCATGCAAGCTACAGTTTGTACTGTTTCAATTAAAAGAAACATGTTTTCTCACCACTTCTTTGATTAATTTTGTCCAGCTGTCGACTTTAATTCTGT
>CAEGAF010134621.1:0-37827 GCA_903067075.1 Micropoecilia bifurca | reverse complement strand
TCCGCTCTCTGGTGACGCCACTACGCAGCGTGTGATTTCAGTCTCCTCACGTGGTTTTCCAGGCACTAGAGAGAATTCTGGGACCGAAAAGGAAATAGAGTAGAATTGTATATTTTTAAGTTTAGACAATTGTTTCCTTTTCAACACTACCCACCTGATAATCAGGTCGTCAGCAGGTCATTTAGCAATACGTTCTCCACGAATATACTGTGCGCGAACGGAGAAGGGTGACCATCGTCCAATCGCAGAAGGTTCTCCTCGCCGATCCGAGTCGGACTGTTTTTTCTTTAACATTATTTATGTCAACAAAGTGGCTTTAGATATTCATCTGAGGTGCTTCGACTAGAGTTACCAAGGGACCAGCACCTATACATTTAAAGCCTGGGGGTTTGGGAGAAGAGAGACAGAGACTGCAGCAGGAGCGTGTCGGTTGGTCTGTGTTACCCAGAAAGCAGTTGGGCACAATATCGCAACACCAACACAGTGAGTGAAACAATGACTGGGGCAGCCTAGTATATAAAGTACTTGGGGATCACTTCTTTATTATTACACATCCACATTTGTAGAGTACGTAACAAATCGCATCCCCTTTAGATTATCATTCAAAACTGCTGCTGCAATGAAAAAAAAAATCTGTTGAAGTGCATCTGAAGTTTACTACAGAACATTTGGTCAGTTCAGTAGAACACTGAGTCTGATCAGACGAAATAAAAACTCAACTGTAAATTTCATCCCACACAATGTGTTTGGATGAGGAATGGCACTGCATATCACCATAAAACTCCCAAAGCAACAGTAAAACGTGGAAGTGATGGCACTGTGGTCAGAGGCTATTTTGTAGCTTATGGTACTGACTGATTTCACTTAACTAATGGGGGATGAATGCAGTAAGTCTGTCTTAGAATGCAAAGATGAAATAAGGATAAAGTTTATACCAGGAGAATTTTGCCGAACACATAGTTGAAGAAAGATATTAAAGCTACCAAGTATGGTTTAGTCACTCACCAAACCTAAATGAAACTTACTGAAAATAGTTGGAAAGAACTAAAGTCATAGTTTAAGTAAGAAGAAATCAGAACCTTTAAGGTTTTAAGGCATTCCAGATTTTGATTAAAGAGTCAAAATGTCATCTGAGCAAGAGAGCTTTTTTCACAGGAGATATTAAAGTTTGCTTTACAAAAAAAAGGTATTTTGCACTTCAGCAAACTTGTTGAATATTATAATTTGCTTTCATCTTTTTTGTACATGTGAATTTCATTCAATTTTTTTGATTGAATTAAACCTAAGGCACATTCAGTGCATAGTTTGTATAATGGTTTATATTTGATAAAACATAAATGTTTTCTAATATAAGGTCAAAATACAAACAAAATTAATGAAATAGCATTGTAAACAAAAAATAATCATTAAACCCTAAAGTTTTATGATATAATAGGATATATGATGAAACTTGAATAAACTTATCCTGAGTTCTAGCCACTCTTCAGCCTGATTTACACTTAAGGTTCATTTAAAGCATTATATAATTGTAATAAGTTGGAGGGTCATGAACAATTATTCAGATATTCAAATCGGATCTACTGGTGCATTTTAGCATTTTAAAGAGATGCGTTTGTTCGCTGGTCAACATTCGGGACACAGAGCCGATCATATCCCAGTCAATCTTGTCAAGGAGCAGACATTTAGATAATAATCCTGTATGAAAATGTGATCGGAGTGGCATGTAACCCTTCCCCAGCAACACAACTTCACAGTAAAAGCTGATTGCGGTTTCACGGATGTGTAAATGGCTCAGATTGATTAGCTGTCATGAGCTGAGTTCATATTATGTGTTGGGAATAACATGAACAGAAATAGCCGGATCAGTTCAGCTACTGCCTCCAAGCGAAGCTTCCTTTTCTTTTTTTTTGTGAGTGGCCTTGAAGCTTTACATCCTTACTATTCCTGCCAGCTCAACTCAGTGGCTCCAGCCGCCACACAAGCAGGACCACTCGAGACTTGATAGCAGCTTCTTATTAGCCTCAAGCCCTTTTCTGTTTTGCTCTGACTTGCCTCTGGTCTCGCCTCTGTTTTTCTCTCCATCCCTTCCATTATCATTTTTCCCCCTCCAGATGCTGGCCCTATACTCTATCCTTCTCAAAGCCTCTTATCTTCTCTCTCTTTATTTCTGCCTCTACACCAGTGCATCACTTCTGGCCTCCAAATTCCAACCTATAATTTTTTTTCCTGCTTGTACGTCTGCCCTCTGTGTCACTTGGCAACACGATAATTACCAAAAGAACAAAAAACAGCAAGACGTGACGCCACAAAACACCCCAAGCATTTACAACACAATCCCTTTTGGAATATTTTTAGCATGTTTCTGTTCAAGCGTGGCAACAATAGAAATAATAAGGATAAAACTTTTTTTTTATTAAACTTTTCTAAAGAGCTTTAGTCCCATAGTGCTTTGTGCTGCTGAGCTCTGACACACACGGAGAAATGTGTGTGAACTTCTAAACGCAGCAGCACTTACTCAGCCCCAGTGCAGCTCTGCACTAATGAGGAGACGGCGTGTGTGCAGGCGGTCGGGCGCGTGCTCGACTGCGAATGTTGCAAAAAGGGTGTCACTGTGACTGACGCTGCTTTATTCCTGAAATAACTCACGCACACATCAGGTGGCTGTTGCCCCAAGGTCTCAAGAGCAGAAGTGTCATTTAAGAAACACAGCTTGTTTTTTTGCTGAAGCTTACATGCAGCTGTCTGCCAGCGTGTTGCTGGGCTCTTTGAAGGGAAACAAGCAAATGAGTGACAGGAGAAGGGTTGGGAAAATTTCGGAAAGTCCATATGATGCAGAACTTGCAACACGGGTTCCTCATCAGTGCATGTTTCCATGCAAAAGTTTTAACATGTTCCTTCTTTTGAGAACAAAGAGACTCTTTTAATCGTCTAGCACACTGAGGATTTTGAGTCGAGTGACATTCCTGATTGCTTTCCAATTTAGTTTTTAAAAGTACAGAGTTCACAAATGATACCTTCCTGACATGAAGGTATCATTTCATGTCAGGAAGCAACATTGCATGTATGAGTCAACTGACTCATACATGCAATGTTGCTTTCAAATTTTATCACTTGACAACTTCAAAGTCCAACATGTTTCATTAGGGTTTTATATGATAGGCCAACTGTTAAGTGGAAAGAAATCCTGAATCTTTCTTTTCTGAATAGAAATCCAAAGAATATGACACACACATTTATTCAGCTCTTTACTTTGCCACTGGGAAATAAGATGCAGTGCAACCAATCCCCTTCAGAAGACACCTAATTAGTCCAGCTGTGTTTTAATTTAATATTGGGGTAAATAAAACTACTCTATAATGGTCTCAGAGGTTATTAGAGAACATTAGTGAAGAACCAGCATTAAGAGAACTAAGGAAAACAGCAGAAAAGACCAGGATAATAATATGGAGAAGTTTAAAGCAAAAATAGGTTGAAAAAAAAATGTCCGTGTCTTGTGCAACACTTTTCAGAGCTTTGGTGGGAGAATGTGTAACCCCAGGTAAAAAAATGCAATAAAATGATTGTTGACAAAGTAATAAGTCCTGTTTACTGCTTGCCACATGTTATGTTGAGGACACAGAAAACTTGTAAAGGTTGTCTGGTTTGACTAAAATGAATGAAAGTTTAAGCCATTGTGAAACAGGCTGTCAGGATGTTGTTCTTCAGTCTGGACATAGAAGCTGGCCTAAGATGAAAGGAAGATGGCTGGAGGTAAATTTAGAGCAATTTGAAAAATAAAACAAAACAAAAAAAACTTATTAGAGTCTGCAGAAGACTTGAGATTTGGCTTAAATTGAATAGAAAAAATTCTCCCAAAGCACCACTACATAAATTTGTTGAAATCATTCTTCCAAAGTTTGGACTAAAAACTAATCAAGATTCTGATTTTAAACTTGATGCTCATCAATGCTCTTCTTCTCTGACTGAGCTTGAGCTAGTTTGCAGAAAAACAAGCAACATTTTTGTTGCTTAGATGTGCAACGGTGGCAGAGACATTGCAGATATAAAAGTTGTAAAAGTTAGCTATTGAGGAAGATTTGACCTCAAATGCAGTTCACACTTTTTGTAGCTTATTTTATTTATTAAAGAAAAAACAACTTGAAAATCATGTCTGTTTTTTACATGTTTGTTGGTCTGTCTCAATAATAAAAAAAATAACATGAATTCAGTTTGTGAGGATTTTTGTTTCCTTTTCTGTGTTAAATGCCTGTACATGGTAAACTAAACTCCTGCTTGAAAATAAGCTGAAAATAGTATCCTGGTCTGAGAGTGTGTGACTACCCAGCCTTAGCATTTAGAATGCTCATTGAGCTCCGAGCCCTCCCTCGTTCTGCTCTCTCAGGCTCTTTTCTTCTCCCTGTCAGTGAAAATGCCAGTGAGGTGCAGTGGAAGCCATGCTCTGCTTCCAGCGCCGGTAATTTGACAGCGAGCAGAGAGGATACAGAATAATTGGAATAGCATTTATATGACACTGACAAAGAGAGCTGAGCATTTAATATGTCCAACTGGAGCAGGAGGAAATCGACAGGCTCCTGGAGCAGATTCCACAAGTTGTCAAGGCAAAATAAAAAAAAAAAGAGGTCGGTTAATCAGACAATGTAGCCTTTTGTCATTGCTGTTTGTGTCTGTGTCTCTGCAAGAGAACAAACCTGATGATCTGTTGTCTAATAAACAGCTAATGATCAGAGCTGGAGAGTGCTGATGGTTAAGTTGGGACTGAATTCGATGTAACAGGCTCTTCTAGACATTCTG
Organism: Micropoecilia bifurca; assembly: GCA_903067075.1. Taxonomy (NCBI): domain Eukaryota; kingdom Metazoa; phylum Chordata; class Actinopteri; order Cyprinodontiformes; family Poeciliidae; genus Micropoecilia; species Micropoecilia bifurca. The sequence continues at coordinate 33,036 of CAEGAF010134621.1, read as the reverse complement.
GGAGGACATGCAGTCACGAGGCACGTTAATTAACTTTTACACATTTAGTCTCGTTGCGACCACAAACTAATGTATGTCATTAAAATCAAACGCGATGTTGGGATTTCAGATTTGAACACAACAATTTGAAAAGTAGGGATCTGCATCCAGGCTTCTTTACTTTAATATCCCAATTAAGATAAAGTAAATCAACACTCGAGTCTCTAATAAAATCATCTCCATTCACAAAAACTATCAATTATAACTTGTTGCTGCTAAAGAAATTTGACCATTTCAAGACACTTCTCCCTATTTGCTCATTTACTCGGGAATGCCAGTTACAGGAGTTTGTCCTGTAACTGGCGTGTTTGCGGTTTTGTGCTCTGACCTTACTGATTGTTATTAGGAGAAGCATCATTTATTCTTTTTTCCCCATTACTCAGTTATACACTGCTTTTCATTGGCCGACTAATCCCAATAAAATACACTGAAGTTTGTGGTTGCAGTGTGACTAAATATGAAAAAGTTCCCTGGGCACGGATACTTTAACGAGGCGCTGTGTTTAATGATTAGCTTGAAGGACAGCTGGGAAGTCATCAGGCAGATGAGAGTCTGATCCAACTACTGAGCGCAGCCTGTGTGACAGTCCTAGCTGGCCAGAGAGAGTGACTCTTCATCCCTCTTGCTCTGTTCTCATACTGGCTGCTGCTGCCAGTCTGAGAATAGAAGGGCAGCACAGTGTAATGAGCAGGATTACCAAGGGAGACTCGCCGGAATGGTACGGTATCAAAGGAAATCCACTCAGTGCAGGATATTCAGACAGCACTCCCATTCTTTTATTCATTGCCTGCATGCCCAGAGTGACTCAGCTCACTCTCCTGCTGTCAAATCCTGTCATTATCCATTAGTGTGTTTCTGCCTCACTGGGGACCGCCTACTGCTGCTGCTGCTGCCATGTGTGAGTAGCTGCACTCATATCTGAGTGTATTTCTGTGTACTCTAAGAACAGCTACACGTGGAAGCGGGACATGTACGTATGGGTAACTTTGTTTGGCTGGCAAGCTCCTGGTGGCGGGCTGGTTTTCTGCCACTGCTGTTGTTGCCTTGGTGATGCAATGTTAACCGCAGTGAGTTAGATGAGTAGTAACAGAGCCTTGATTAGGGCCATTCAGCAAGACAGATAAGACAAATTACTCGCAGGGAGTCGAGAGAATGAGTGCCTATTATGTCAGAGTCAGCGGCGTAATGGCATGTTTAGTTTTTGTCGTTTGAAATTCTGATTCCAAGTGACCTTAAATTATTATTTGCTCTTTCTTTTTTGACCCCACAGTGCTGCGGCTCTAATTTGTATGTCAATATGTAATTGATTCATTCAAACTGTAGAAAATTACAGGTTCTGTATGTTGTATCATCGCTCCACCCTGGGAGAAGAATGATTTAAATAAGGTCCGCAATATTACTTAAATACTGATAAACAAACATACAAACATTTTGATGGAAATTCCTTGAATGTACTTCTATTTTTAACCCAATCTTACTGATTGGAAAACAGAGATTTAGAGTTACTTAAGACATGCCACATTTTTCTGTCTAATCAACTTAAAGAAGAAACACAATTTCCTCAATGGAACCAAAAAAATTGATGAAAGACTGAATAGGAAACCAAACAGAGTTGCTGTAGAATAGTAATAAAAGCTTGATTAAATGACACATTTATTAAGTAAATGTAACAAAAGGTCAGCGACAGTGACGTTTTGAGTGAGTTTAAATTAAAAAGAGAAAAATTCTACACACTTTATGCTCTGAGGGACTTTATTGGCCCTATGCAACAAATCACCAATGCATCTATTTTAACAATGCAAGCCTTGCATTTTATCAGCAAATCAGGCAGGAATGATCTCTTCAATAAAATACCTTGGTATAGTGAGCACTTGACAATTGTAAAGACTGAAACAAAGTTAAGATAAATGGTGTCTAGACTAAAAATAAAATATTCATGCTACTAAAGACAATAATCCCAATACATTTTTCTCTCTTTCTCTCCTTTTTACTAATGTGTGGCTCTGTGCACCATAAATAAGAGCGATTAAGAATAAACAATTAATAACTGAATTAAACTGCATTTTCTGAGAACATCAAACATCATGAGCATGTTTTATGGTTGATACTTTGACATGTAAAAATGATAAAAATCTTCATAAATAATAATATTAATGAGGATTTCTTCCTCAGACATGGAATTAAAGCTGTAATTAAATTAATTGAATTCATCAGTATAATTATAACCTGCAAAAAAACAAAACAAAACAAAAAACAAACTAGAAAAAAAAGGAATTTTTCTCAAGGACTTATGACAAACTACTTCTACGTGACAATGCAAGTATAAGACCATGCACATGTTTTTTCAGGACAGTAAAAGTGCTGCTCCTCTGTTCTCTTTGCTTCTCAGTTGTTTTTCCCTGAGAAGGTTCAGTCAGCAGGTCAGAACTACCAGGTTCATAGAGGTTCAAGAAACAGACAGAAAAAGGGGAGAAGGAGGCATGCATAAAAGAAATTATGACTGACAGTCATCAAAAAAAGACAATATCAGTTATTTTAAATGAGAAAAATGTTTAAATGAATAAAATACTGCTCAAATTAATAGACAATTAGTCTAATTTAGAAGAAAAGGACAAATACATGGAACAGTGCTAAGTACAATTAAAGGCAGCAAATTTACTCAGGGCTTGTGTCAGTATTATTTGGCTGGGAAAACACTGCTGAGAGGAAGGTCTGGTGTTCAGCCTACTGACGGTTCTCCAGGATCACATTGATGACTCAAACGATCGCAGAACAATATCTAAAGCTTTGTAGGCCTCATGTGCCCCAGTTAAGGTCGGCATGCTTCAACAATAAGGAAGGGAGGCAAAAACAGAATCCACTGGAAGCTTACAAAAGGATTGAAAAACAAAATAAATAAATAAAAATACATTTTTATCCCAATCCCAAAGACAGGTGGGAAAATAATCTGTGGACTGATGTGACAAAAGTAAAACTTTTGGAAAGTTATACACATGTTATGTAAAATAAACACTGTATTCTCAAAAAAGTACATCTTATCAACACTGAGACATGGTGATGATGAGCTGAGCCTGCTTTCCTGCTTTAGAACGACAAACTGCCTCAGTTGGCAGAACTATTATTGCTCCTTTATAACAGGAAATGCAGCTTGTGACCTTAGGCTCTTTCCCACTTGGGTTATGAAGTAAATATTTAAAAGCTCATCAGCAAGACCAGTGGTGAATGGCTTAAAAAAACAAGTGAACAAAACAAGGTTTTGCAGTGTCCTAGTGGACTTAGATGCTATTGAGATGCTACAGCATAACCTCAGTGCACCAATGTGACTGAATTATAAGAATATTTTTGTCTGATTATAAAAATTGTTTCATTATTTGACAAATTTCCACAAAGGAGGCATAGACAGATGCATGTGAGAAAGTTTACACAAAGCTTTTTATGAAGCTGAAGGGAAAAGAAAAGGTAAAAATATTGACACAATATTTATATTTCCTCTGACTATTGTAAGTATAGTCTAATCCCTCACCATCCAATATTATATCACCGAACTATACCAGCAGCTATATTCAGATTATTCAGTAAAACATGGCCAAATGTCATCACTTTAAATCCTCTGTTGTAGTTAAATAACATTTGTCCTTTTCCACCTTGTGAATCAGCGCCACACATCTTTCTATATCACATTTCTCCAAATGGCCACACACCTGTTACCAAACCTAATATGAGTGACAACATACGAGGGCATAATGAGTTTGGGATCCATCGAGGCAGGAACATAAGCCTAACCTGCAGACGAAGCTCTCTAATGCGGTTTGTTTCGTTCATTCAATTGTCCTGCAAAGTGCATCGGCGGCAAACCACAAGTAGCTGAGGCTTTTTATGTCTGAGTGGAGCATTTTCTTCAATGTCACCAACTCAGTGTGCTGAAAGGCAATTAATGGGGTTTTATACTTTCATGTCCATTTCATGCATAAATGGCAAGAAATTATTTTTGAACTGAATCTATTGGCAAATAACTTGAGACAATAATAAAGATGTCTCATATATTTCATGTGACATCTTTCTTAATATGACAAATTAAGAAGTGACTCACAGTAAGATAATCTCATACCAGAAGTGTGTCTCTGGTTTTGAGCTGATTTGTTCTTTTTCTTCACCTCTAGCTTGTGAAAAGCAGAAGAAAAAAATAAAATGGAGCCACATCTGATAACTGTAATTCACTGCACTGGTTTCCTTGGTATTTCAAAATGTTATGTTTGACTCCACAAATTCAAACTGTGTTCTTCTTATTTCAAAGTGACACTAAAGAATTTCAGACCTCCTCAGAAATCTAATCTGAAATTGTTTTAAACAAGGATTCATTTCTATTCTTTTCATTTCTGCACATTTAAAGTGGTTCATATTTTCATAAAATACCCTTGGTGGAAGTCGAGCCCTTTTTCCATGTATGGAAATAATCATAATGTTACTCAGGATGGTTTTTATGTGTTTTCAGTCATCTCTCAACATGACAATGTTCCAATAATTTATTTAAAACTCTTTAAGACCCAAAGAGTTCTTCACATGTGCCCTTAGGTGTACAATGTGCATATTGCTTAAAAATAATAAGATATTACAAAAAGTATTAGATTATTCTTTACACTGAACCGGTGTTCAGTGTAATGAAAACAAAAATAGCCTTGTGTCTGACTCATTCTCCTGTCCTCTCTTCTCCTGTCCTCTGTTCCCTCATTCAGCTGTTTGCCCTCAATTTTTCACATCTTGTCTTCTATCTCATTTCAAACTGCATATTTAACGACAAGTTGTTTTACAAAAACAACTAAAATACTGCAAAGAAAAGGTCTAAAAGTCAACAATAGACACAAGAAAACATAAAACTCTAACAGTGTTTGAGTACATCTAAGGCTCCCACAACAAATAAGCTTGCAGATCTAATATTCTGCTTTATTTTGTCGTGGAAACTCAAGTGGCAAATCCTCCTTATTCTCAGCCTCTGTAGCTCCCTCCACATTCTTTGATCCCCCAGCATCGTCTGCTTCATGGTTCCTACATGGCATTTAGATGACTTAGATGCAAGCTACCATCCTATTTGTAGGTCTTTTGTATCATCTCCTGCACTGATGAGATGATGTGAGTAGCTTTCATTGCTCAGGTAAACTATACATGTGTTTTGTCCAGAGTTTTTGAGGTTAGACAAATATTTCCTATTTCAAAAGGTACTGGACAGTTTTAATGTGTTTGAGTGATGAAGGTCTCTGACCAAAATGTTGAATATTAAAAGCTTGCAAGTTTGACAGTGTGTATGCTTCTCTTTTTTATCGCTTTTGGGGTTTGGCTTTGTTATGCACCTGTCCTTTGTTATATACCTGTAAGGTTTGTTTTAAGCAAATATGTAAGCATACCAATAAAAACAGCTTTTGAATATTTATCCACCCTAGTGGCCACTATACACATGAAGTTGTTAGAGAACTGACTAGAATAGAAACTGTTACGTTGCTTTCACTTTACCAATGGGAAATGCAACTGAAGCTAGCTCCAGGTCAGGTACATTTAGATGTTTTGTATCAGATACATTTTTAGATCCAAATAGTCCACTTTGACACAAACCCCAATGTCCAGTCATGCGGTAAGATGAAATGATGCAGATTCCCCAACATTGTTGCTCTTTGCTCTTTTGAGAGTTGCTCATCTAAAAATGTCATTTTTTCACTCCTGTCAGAGCAACACTGGACTGTCAAAAAAAAAAGAAAAAGTCAGATTAGTTACCTCACCCTCCTACTGTGACCGTCTGGAGTCATAACAGCTGGTTTGTGTTGCACTGTTTGTTGTGCTGCAATATTAACAGTTCCTACAGCCGCCGCTTGTTGATGGATTGACAGCTCTGATGCTGTTTGAGAAAAAGGTTCAACTGATGAGGGCTCTGGCTGAGGGGGAGTGTGGCTGGCAGTGAGCCGGCTCTATGGGGGATCCATGTTGTTGAATGGGACTCTCTTTGAGCTCAGCTACTTGCTCAGGGGCTGACAATGGACTGTTACAAATGCAACACTTCTCTAGCCTGTGCAATGTCGACAGCCAGAGCAGAAGGCGGTTTGCGTACGGGGTGCAGAGAGTAAACAAAAGAAGGGAGGCAAACAAAGAGTTTAGGAGGCAGAGAGGGATGTTGAGCTGTGGAAGAAAGTAAGTGAAAAACGACACCAAGGGGCAGGGAGAGAGAGAGAGAAACAGAGAAAACAAGAAAGGAGACAGAGAGAGACAAAACGCAACGAAGCACGGAAACAGAACACCGCTGGAGCTCTGGAGTACAATATCTGACCCAAATATGACAATAAAATGAGATGAAACCCGCTCACTGAAGTACAGTCACTCATTTAGATCACGGAGTACCCGGTAACCACATGGTGATATGCTCTCTGTCTTATTTATTTATTTATCGTCTTATGGCGAGACCAGGTGGAAATCTGTTTGAGCTAGAGGGGGTCCGGGCTCATTCTGTCGGGTCAAATGTAATGTGTACTCTCAGAACCGCCTGCTTCCCAGAATAGAACAGCATCTGTTCTGAGACAGTCGGTTTAGTAACCAGAAAAATATCAAGACACTATGGTGCAGCGAATCTGCCATATCATATCCTCTGGATTCTATTTAAATCGTAAACCACAGGGGTATTATGTTGACCAATCAGCTTTTATGGCATCATCTTTACAGGGAAGTGCAATATTATGTTTCTGTAAGTCTAGCAAGTACTATAGGTATTCACAGTGTCAAATGTTTTTTCCAAAGTTAAAGTAAATTGATTTCCTTCTGAATCTTTTGTTCAGAAAAGAAACTGAAACGATGGCAAGTAAAAGTATCCAAAGTGTGGTTTAATGAGAAGCAGGTAGCTTACCTCAAATTAAAAAAAGTTACATTTTTGAGATGATTTATTTCTGTCATCTCTTTGGCTATGTTGTCCCCGCCATCTGTTCATGTCGGTAATCACATCGTTATAGGGCTAGAGTGAAAAGTCAATGCTAAAAATGTATAAACATTTTAATAGCATTCTGTGAAATCTTCCAGGAAAAACAGCAGACAACAGCTGAAAATAATAATGGCTTAAGCTATTATGGAATTCACCTGAGTGCAAAACACTTAAGTGAATACAATAGCAATAAAAAAAAAGATGAAATATTTTATGGTGGTCATTTCATTGCTGTTCAAGTTCAAAAATAAAATACCTAAACTAATTAAAACTAACCTAATTTATTATTCACAGTTTGATATGTGTGAATTTTTTTATTCATTTTTGTAAAGGAAAACAATCCAGTTTATTGGTAACCTAAAATGCACCAAACAGCATTTATCTTTTCAACTAGTTTAAAGGTTTTGGAGAATCCATTTTCATTGTAATTAACAAAAACCTGATTGTAAAAATGTGATTATGCAGAGGCATATATGCATATATAGTATTAGAAAAAATTGCGAAATCTTCACTCGTACCAAAGTGATCCTGAATTACAACCTCATTCTCTCATTAAATGTTTTTAACATAAAATCAATTACGCTGGAAGTATTGTGTGCCAGTGTTGAACTGGTTGAGGAAATTGTATTAGGCATCAGAAAGTAATTAATCTGTTTTGCAACCCAGCATAGCAACAAAGCTGTCTACAACGACTGGAAGAGAACCACACGATACAGATGACATCGGCTACCAGGAGGATGAGCTGTCAATCCGCCGACTGCCTGAGCAACACCTGAGAGCGAGAAAGAAACAGATGATTGCACAGCGAGAAAAAAAAAATAAAGAATGAAAAGGCAGTGAACCGCTTTCTGGGCATCCCACCTATAATGGCGGCCCACAAACCTACATTGAAGTCTGGATCAGGCCTGCATCATGTCAGCGCAGCATTATTAATGGCAGACACTTAAAACCTAATTACAAGCTCGGCTCTTGGGCTCGGCTGATGGCTCAGAGAGTTCAGTCAGGCAGAGTCTGGGCAGGTTAATGAAAAAATGACATGCTTAGTCAGTCCACGAAAAATAATATTGAGCTATTTTAACTCCGCACAGAAAAATTGAGACTTTACAAAGGTGTAAAAGTGCCTTATGTATGAAGAATAATGGCTGTGAAGTTACAATAATGGCTGTCAGACACAGGCAATGAACAGGTTAGATTACGACCTGATGTGATAATGTTATTCCCTGTGGCCAATTTTTTTACATTCAAAGGAACTTAAATAACTGAAATAAGACTTGGGCATTGAGTTAATGTCTGCCATTAATCTTCACAATGCTTCAACAGAATGTGAGCAAGACATTTTAATCTTTTTTAGTGTCCTGAAAGAGGGTCATCCAAAAACATAAAGTTCACTTTACCGGGTAACATCAGACTTTCTTAGGCTACACATTTGAAGCTATTTAGAGTAAGACAATTTTCTTTGTTTATATTGCCACTCTGCACCTAAGTGGAATCAAAGTCATTTTCAGGTAGCATTTATACATATGTTTATTGTTGTGTTTAAGGAAAAAATAATGTTCCAGCATCACAAAGCAGAAGCTAAATTCACTCTTATCTCTGTACTTTACTTCAGCATCTAAAGTAATGCATAGAAAAGCAGAATTTTCCTGCTATTGCTGAAAGGTATTGTTCAGTAAAGCCTTCGTCTGACTTTAATTTTTCCATCTCCATTCAATGCATTCTCACAATCCCATTTTTCTCCACTGGTGACCCTTGGCAACCACATCTCTCTTCAACTGCAGCAACACGGAGTGGGTCTTAAAGCTGGAAAAAAATAAATAAATAAAACGCTTCACAAGCAGTCAGCAAGGAGACAGGAAGTTTGGAGTGTTATTTGAGCTAGGTTGCACTCTTCATCCCCCACTGTGCGGTGTAGTAATTGTGCCGTCTGCCAGCATGGAACAAGTGCCTCCTGTTGAGTGCCTCCATCATTTTGAAGGTTATGGCACTTTGATGTAACACGAGCTGTTTCATTTGAATAGATAATACCATATCCACTCTCTATTTAAGGTGGCTTTCTGGTGAACATCTCAAGTGACAATAATATCACCGGTGCATTGAGGGTCTTAGGTGCTGCAATTATCATAATAAGATTATGCATTAGCACGATTGTGAGACAATAACTATTTTTAAAAAGTGATTTAAAGTTGTCAGTGGGTTTATTGAAAGTGTGGGAGATTGTTCAGTGGTCCTGAGCCGTACAGAGGCAGTATTATATGTACATCAACAATACAGTTTAGCTTTGTTGAGAAACTACAAACAGCTGTGCTCTGAATTAGACTAAATACAGTGTATAATTATTCAATTTGTTGATTTGTATCATTTGTACTTATTGACACTGCTGAATATCCAAACCGCTCAAATAGACGCAGTCTGTCAGTCCACAGCTTTCATCAAACGGTGCTAACTTCCAATTTGGAAATTAAAACCAAGTGTCAAAATTACATTTCAAAGTAAATGGTAAAGAACTGGTAGGAGTGAAACAATGTTTTAAGAAATGACCATATTGTATAGATCAGTTGGTCACTACAGCATATTCAATTTTGCGCTTCATAAAAATAAGTAAGACTGTTTTATTCACATACTTAAATCAAACCTGTAACAGAGTATGCATACAGTCATATAGCAGCAACATAAAGCAGACCTGGTGGAGACCCATTGATGAACTTCAAACTGTGCATCAGGAGTAGGAAGAAAGGAGACAGAGAGACTTTGAGAATGGCATCGTTGTTGGTGCCAGACAGGTTGTTCTAAGTCTTTCAGAGGCTGCTGATCTAGTGGGATTTCACACAGCCATCTCTCGGATTTGCAGAAAATGATCCAAAAAAGAAAGATGAAAATACAAGGCTTATACCACAGAATGTTTCAACATTTCATAAAAGAAATCCATAGTTTCCAGACTTAGCTAATCATTAAATTATACAGATTATAGTATCAGATGAAACGGAAGGTGAAGCTGGAACATTGTTTAACTAAGGCAGCATAAGGATTTAGTTAAAACACAACATTATGACCAGCATACATCATTATCCACTATTCATGCTTTTTTTTTAACAAAATCACTTGTGAATAACTTTAATTTTGTATATTTGCAATTTATTCCTCATATACTTATTTTTCATAATTCCCCAAAAGCATTGCCCATAAAAGATATTTAATAGTGTTCTAAATATTTTAAAATATGATGGAAAGCAACAATACAACAGGTTTCACTGCATCAGTGCTAAAGATGCAACACCCAAAACCTGCAGGAGAGACTGGTCCAGTGCCCCTTTTACAAGTTTTCCATATTGGCACCAATGTGATCCTGCTGTGCAGAACGACATGAATGATTTGGCCTCACTAAACAATTTAAAAACCTAAAGTAAACTAATTACTGCTAATACCACACATTTACATTTACTGTGCATATGGTGGCATGCAGAGGTTTATAATCCACACCCAGCAAAGATTAAGGGTAACTCAACATTTGCTAATTAGCCTTAATTGCAAATGAAACCTGGAAGGCATCATTCATTACAGCCAAGTATCCGGTGGAGCTTTATGCAAATGATACAGGCCGGTGACATTTAGGCAATGCAGAGAGAACCTCCTCGGTTATCTCACATATTTTCAAGTATATTTGAAGTATTTTACTCTTTGGAGTCACTTTGAGTTTTTCATGAAATAACAAAAAGGAGCCTTTGATGTTATGCCTCCAAATTCGCAGCAGAAATAGTCATAGAACCTGGACTGGCGTGCATCAGTAAAGCCAATATTGGTTGACAATGTCACTGTTTGACCATCTGCCTCTGGAATGTGGACACAATGCTACACAAAAAAGCATTTGCCATTTTCGTGTTTTTTTTCTCACTTTAGTATTTCTGAAAATAAAGCACATTTTTGTATCAGAAAATCTAAGTGAATCCAAAAAATAAATGCCTTTTAAGAGAAAAAGCTAATTTATTTATGAAAAATAATCAGTAATGTAGAATCAAATGGAAACCATCTATCTAGAGGCTAATGTTGGCTAATGTAACTGAGTATGCAGTACTTCATATTTAGTGAGAGCCATTGTCAAACGACAAGTGGAACAATGATGAAGCTTCCCAGAAGTGGGTACCAAAAATTATCTACTTGACAACATATCTGAAAGGTCACAACAACCCCAGAACAAGCCTGCCTCATGATTTAACAATAAGAAAGCGATTGGGCAAAAATGGCATTCATGTGATCCAAAATGGGGTTCAATTGCTGACCCTCCAAAAATGCATAGGCCCCAACCACAGTTACAGACTATCCCCAAATCTTTTGCGAAAAAGTTCAACAGACTCATATTTTTAAAGATATGCCCTCTGTTATATTTGATTATCACACCATTTCAGAAAAAAAACATCATACCTAGATTTAAACAGAGAGGAGGAAGTGTTTTGGTCTTTTGTTTATGGCTGTAGACAGCTGGCCAAATTTTATGGAACAACGGTTTCTGCTTCCTAGCAAAACAACTTTAAGAACTTTGACCACCAAACACACATTAGTTAAGCAACAGGACAGTAATCTAAAACACATCAGCAACCCACATCTGAATGTCATAAAAATAACAAAACTGAGATTTTGCAATCGCCCAGACTTAAATCTGATTGAGATGCAGTGACTTAACCTTAAGGGGGTCATTCATGCTCAAAACCCCTAAAGTTTGTTTGAATTCAAACAATTCCGAAACTAATACATGAAACATTCCCTCACAAAGATGTAAATGTATCTTTTCCAGATACTGCAAACATAGTTCTTGTTGCCAGCTGGTAATAGATTTAAGGGTCATTTCTTTTATATATGTAGCCCGATTGGAACGTATGACTTTTTCCATTAATAAATGAAGTCAAACTTTGTGAAAGTCATCCTCATCTGACATAAAATTTGTCAGGAGCAAATGCCGTCTCGCAGCAATACATATTTTGAAAGTCCTCACTGGGGAGATGTTACTTGTTCAGTGTAAATTAATACTTTTGATATAACAAAAGCAAAACATAGTCTTACAGGGGCACAAGCAGTGTCATGATCAAAAGACAGAGCGCACACTTTAAGCCTCTTCATTTTCCCTTTGTCTGACGAAATGCGAGACAGATAAGGGGATAATATTACTATTGGCAACCTGTCTCAGAGCAAATGGACAGCTTCTGATGTTTGTGGTTTTGAACAAAATGAATCACTTTATCTTTTTAGGAGACAGCAGTGTGGGCAGTAGGAACCCCAGGAACCATCTTTGTGTCTCCAGTGTTACATTTTCATTACAGTGATTTAGTGGACGTGTTCGCTCAGAGGCTGCAGCTATGAAATAAGCTTCAATTCCAACATCAGCAGCATCACAGCCTTGTGTGCCAAAGTAAGAGTTCAGAGACTGCAAGAAGCAGCCAGAGGGAGCTGTGCAGGGAGAAGTGACATGGATGAGTTAGTGGAGGCTGATGACTGGGCAGGAGGAAGCTTTTTGGATGTTTCCATCCCCGTTCAAATGGCAATAAGTGAAAACCTAATCCCATAACAGTCCAATAAAGTACCGTTATGGGCCTACAGCTTCTCTTCCGTGGGACCCTTTTGATGAGCTGCTAACGTCCATGCCTGGATCAGAGAAATATGGGAGGGGAAAAAAAAAACACCTCCATATTGCATTGTGCGTGCCACAGTGATTGAATCCCACCACAACAAGTAAAAGCAATAAAAATCAGCAGGAGTGATGCCAAGACAAGGATCACAACCCTCTCCGAGTCTATATCCTGCATCTCCGAGTGCTGGAAAAGGTCAGCTCTGTTTTCTCCGGAGGCGGTTGGAACTGGATCCAATCCAAGGCAACTGGCTTGGAGAGAGCCAGTGGAAGGGCGATTCATCCTGACCTGGCATCGGCCTTCTCTGTGTGGGTGCCATTCACAGTCTTAGGTCATCTTCCCTTCAATATGTGTGTGTTTGTGTCTGCCCGCCTGCCTTAACAACCCTTATAAATGTACTGTTTAATATGCACACAAATGCACATGCATGCTCGCGCAAAGGAAGCCATCTGTTGAGATGAGTCATTGGAGTAATAAATCTGGCTTCGCCTCCTCCCACAGTGGCCATCTTTTTCTAAATTTCTTAAAAAAAAAACCCATTCATATCACATTGATAGTGCACGAAAACCAGAGAAGCAAAGAAAAGAAGGAAGGATGTTTGCAAATTGGATCATTGCCATGGATTCAGCTGATGGGTCTTTGGGTGATATTGCAATTTCACCAGAGGACAGGATTTATGGCGTTGCTCTTTTACATTCCCATCGCTGGAGACTTTCAAGAAGAGGTGCACACTGCGGCGGTACAGAAGGATAACTGCCTCCCACACAGATTTTCTTTAACGACGAGCTGAAACGCCTTCAAATATTCATAAACATTCCGATAAAGAAAAGTTGGAGTCATTACTACACCACTACACGGAGGACTCTAATGACTGTGAGGATGAAAGGCGGAAAGATTGGTTGGTGGCTGAGCCTTTTTTCTGGAATGATATCAACTGTTTAAAATGAAGAAGGCTCTAGTCAGTATATATGCGTTGGGGAAAAAAGAGGGAAAAATCCCTTTTAATTTGATTTTTTTAGTTCAAATTTTATGAGCAACTACATTTTGGATTTTCATTAGCAGCAAGCCATGATCATCCAAATTAAAAGAAAAGGTTTAAATGTATCTCTGTGTATATTGAATCCACATAATATGTGCATTTTAATTTAATTCATCAATAATTACATTTTTTCGATGATCCTCTAATTTCTTGAGATGTGCCTATTAGAACTGGCACTATTAAATCTATTGCTCAACAGAGCGAGATTTTTATTTGGTTCTTTGTGTCCTTCTGCCTCCTACACAGGCTGTGAATGATAATGAAGCAGCAGGTGTAATGCTTGGAAATATTTCTGTCACTCCTCTGAAAAAGTCTCTTTTTACTCAAAACTTACAGCTATCCAACTAAGTCAGTGTCTACAAAAAAAAAATAAAAAAATAAAACACACTACAGTTTACTCCACACGTTTAAACAAAATGCAGCAATAGCCATGCATTTGTAATCACTCCCTGGATAATTGAAGTCAAAGCACTTTATTCTGAGGCAAAAATGGAATTTACCAGTGAACATGGTCACGGAGCAGAAAATTAGACAATAATACCAGGATATTAGAGCGAAATTGAATTCTCAGAGAGGCATATAAAGCCATACGAACACACTCTCTGTCAAACTCACAATGGAAGGTCATAAAGTTAAAACATCCAGCAAAGAGAACTTGTCTTTTTTTAGGAGTGGAATGCGGGGGATCTTCTCTGCACAGGTGAATTTTTGAAACTGCAGAGAGAAAATATTAGCATTAGACTGACAGCGGTGCCTGTGATTGTATGCAGACAGAGAGCGGCTTTGTGATCTTTGTGTCTGGGGTTTATAAGCGAAGACTACTGTCAGTTCTAAGGCATTCTGAGGGTCCCGTGAGGAGCCGAGCCATGGAAAGCCATGGTTCATTTACCCTCTGTCACGCAGGAACCCACGCTAGATCTGATATACAGAACAGCGTTTCAGAACTCCTTGTGTACTCCAGTAGCATGCAATTTATTTGACACCACAACTAATCTGAATGCTCCATCTTATTCTACGAGTGTTATCTGTGAAAGCACCGCATCTGTTCTTAGCTGCGACGCGTTAACGCCCTGTGCACACGATAAATTGCCACCTCCTGAGAGCGGGAGATAGATTGCAGCTCTTTCATGGTGAGAAGATCACCTATATTACCAAAGCAAAAGGCCACCGTCATATAGAATGAACCCAGCCGCCCATAGAAGAGGAGCTGTGTCCAGGGGGAGAGAGATGTGCATGCCATAAGGAAGAAAATAATATACGACTCAGGGGTTGTTCACAAGAAATTCCAATTATAATATAAAATGAGTTTCTCGTGGTTGTTTTGTATACAAAAACTGGTATTCACATAAATGTACACATTAAACCAGGCTTGACCTAAATGTAATAAGTTTGTATCCCAAAGGAAAAAAAAAGTAGAGTAAAAAAATCAGAGGCAACACAAAGATGAATTTAAAATGGGACTGAATCAAAATCAAAATGTTATGTAAGATGTGCCTTTCGAACAACTTTAAAACCCTTCTGTCGTTCTAATCATTCTTAGCCGTCTGCTTCAGCTAAATGTATTTTAAAATGAACCTCAGGGACATAAATAGAGACTTTGATTCCACACTGGGAAATATGTCATCTTAAAAAAAAATTAAACCAGGAGTTGACACACATTGAATAAAACGACACATGGAACGTTTTATTTCTCTGAGGTTAAATCCGCCCAAATATTTCTTTTTTCAGGCCAGTTAGAATTAGAAACAATATTTTTATTTAGTAAATACAATAATAATAGTAATAAGAGATTGAATCCTTCAGAGATTTATTGATGTGTTTCTTCAAAATCCAAAGTTTACAAACGAAATTATTCCTATCTCTTTAAGAGCAAAAAGCAAAAGCCCATATGATGATGTCATAGCTTTAGAAGCTTCTGATAGGTTGACTCAGCTGACAACCTGTCAACCAACCAGGTGTGTTTTTAAGGCCTCGAACAATTTCTTGCCTTCTTGTTGACACAATGGGAAAGTCAAAAGAAAATCAAGAAATCAGTAGAGGATTGTGAACCGGCACAAGTAAGATTTATCCATGTGAATAATTTCCAAATGCTTTTCTCATTACTGTTGCATTCAGTCTATAGAAATGATTTTTGTAATTCCAAATGACTTAAAACAAGAGAAGTTTTGTCTGATTTAACTTCAAACAATCAGAAGAAAAGATGTCTTTTTTATCTGCTATATATAAACTCCAGGTTTCAACTTCATCAGAATAATTTACCTTGATGAATGTGCTATGCCAAAGAGAGATGCCAAATGACATTTTAGTTAGCTAAATATTGAGACTTTTTTTAAAGGACACTACACTCCAGAGCAGGTTTCATTTTATAAGAACAATGACCCTTTACATGCAGCCAGAACAATAATGAGTGTTGATTCAGAGGTGCTAAAGAAAAATGCATGCAACATTTCTTTAGAGTTTCCAATTATACATTGCTTTGTGTTAGTCTGTCATAAACCTTCAACAAAATACAGTGACCTTTGTGGTTATAAGATAACAAAATATGAATAAGTTCAGAACACATAAATACATTTGCAAGAGAAAAATTTATGAAAAAGTGACACGTTACAAAAGCATTTAATTTCTACCTTCTTTAGGCAGAAATTATTTCTTGTCAAAGTAAAAAGGGAACAAATCCTGCAGTGGATTAACTTTAAATTACAAAATTTGTCTTTATGATAATTTTAATTTTGACTATTAAGCTGTGGCCAATTAGGCATGATGAGAACTTGGCCAATTCTTCTTTACAAAATCACCCCAGTTCACTGAGGCATACAGGAGGTTTTAAATCCCAACTCTTTCAGAGCTCACTAGAGAATGTGTGAACCTCAGAACTATGGATCTGAGCTTTTTGGGCACCCTGACATTTGTTATACACCTTTTGGATTTTGAATCTGGCCTGAAGCACCACACCTCTCAAACTACACTACTCAACAGGGCGAGATGACACAAGATTCTGACATCTCACCAGATGGACATTTGCAATATTGAACACCCTGTTGTGTGTGAGGTGAACAAATATATGTAAAAAAAATAAAAAATCAGAATCAAAACAAGAAAATAGATTTTTTCCCACAATTTTACATTTATTCCAGTTGCAAATGGCAAAACAAAATGTAGCGCGCAGTGTGTGTTTTCATGTGTCGGTTTGCTGTTGTGCATGCAGGGCGGCTGTGCAGTCTGAGAGGTAAAGCCTGTGATATTGGGCAGCAGCCCTCCAGCTTTCAGCCCCGTGCTGTGTAAACAGTCAGAGCAGTGGGACAGACAGAGATTGCCACCACCTGCGGCTCTGCTGGGAGCTGCTGCAGAATGAGAGTTGAGTAAAGAAAAAAAATAGTGGGGGAGGAGACGAGGTATTGGAGAGGAGCTGAGTGGAGGGAGGTGAAGAAGGAGCGCATAATTACATGGCAGAGTTGCACCTCATCTCAGCTTACTCCAAGATCCCGTATTCTTCTTTTCCCACAGGGTGCACACACACACACACCCACGCCCACACACACACACACACACACTCCACCTCCTTTATGTCTTCATTTGAGAGAAAACAATCCATCAGACAAAGGTCAGTCTACCACACACACAACTGTGAGAGGTACACACACACACACACAGACAAGACAAAAGGAGCATCAGGGAAACCAAAGAACAGAAGAAAACAATGTTTCTATCATTTCTCAAAATTAGCGGTGGATATTTTTTTCCCCTCTGTGGATCCAGTATGAATTCAGTAATGTAAAAACACTGGTACTCCAACCTTAATATATAAATATTGCTATTTTAGCTCAGAGATTCTTAGGAAAAACATCAAAATATGAACAGAAGGAGCCTTGCAGGGAGAAGAGCAGTGAGAAGGCCCTGCTAAATGAAAGTGCTGCGGGGGTGTTTGTGTCAGGCTCGGCCCGCCACCCGCAGACCTGCCCAGGCGAAGCTGGCTCTGACTCGTCCCTTTGAAAAACCAGCTTGGCTCATGCACAAGTCTCCCCAATCGATGTCTACTATCTTAGTAGACAAATGAAATAAGACTCGACTGTTTCGAGAACAAAAATTGATTCTATTTGTGAGGGATTTCCCAAAGCTGTTCACGCAATACTTATGGGAATGTCAATTTAAGCCTACAGAGAAGCAGAACGAAGCAGGAGGGAGACCTTAAAAATTATAGGGCCAGGGATGCTACAAACATATGAAGATATAACACAAAATGCTAAAAAGTAAAAGCTGTAGTCTATATGGTATTGTTGCACTGTGGGGTTTGTCTTTATTTTGGTTTATGAGGACTCTTTAATGGTCTTGTTTGTCGAGAGAGACTGGATTTTGACTGTTTTTAGTTCTTCCTGTTCCTAGCTGCCGTATAGTGAGGGAGATATTTATATAAAATGTGCGTTTGATTTATTCCAGGTAAGTATGGAAGCTTTAGGAGAGAGTCTGTGTCACTTTGTATCAGTGGAAGAACTAGTTTATTCATCGTTTCTTTGTATTATCAAAGATAAATAAACAACCAAGAGAAGAACAACTGGTCAATAAGGCAGTTTTTCTCCTTCAAACTATTTAAAGAAAAAAAACCTGCAGTTTTTATCAGGTCATAGTTTGAAGGCACATGTGACCAGACAGGAGTCAATATTAGTGTTGCTCCAGGGTCCTAGCAAATTTGCAGGACATATTCAAATATTATACTATGGCAGAACTGGGGAAAGTGTGATAGAAATTCAAAACAGACCACAATGAATAATTAACAATAAAACATAAATACAATAAATCAATGTTGGACATTGTACCCTCTGGAACCACTTAATGGAACCACTGATGGATAGCATCCAACATTACATCACTGGCAAGACAACATTGGACATGCAAGGCAAATTTAATAAAAACTGTGGGGAACAAAATAATAATAATTAGATAAGGATAAAAAAACAGAGCAGATTATGATTCTTCCCTTTTCATTTTTTACAGGTATATATATTTTTTTAAACAACAAAGTTATTTTTTTTTGTTCACCATCTTGTTAGCTTCAAGTCCAAACACTAATTTGTCAGTTTTTTTAAAGATTTTTTTAACAGGCCTGTTTAAAATAATCAACACTGCTTTATATTGAGAACATATTACATTGTGAAACAGCTTTTACAGATGCGAACGGAAGACTGTCGGCTCCACCTTATGCAGACATTGGCCTCTGTACAGATTGGGGGAAGCGTTCTCATACTGAAATGCTGGCTGCTCTGTTTGAGTTAAATAAGACAAGCTCAATATCAAAATGTCATTTTACTGAGCTCTGGTGCAGCAGAAACCAATAAATAATGTTCAAAATGACACAAAGCAATCGTACATTTTTTATTATGAATATCCATAGCTATATCTTGTTATTAAAATCCTTCTGTCCGCAGACAGTGCTTCATATTCCTGTGATAGCCATTTTAATATCCGCATAATTTAATATCCACAGAAGGACTCATTTTATCAAACTGCCTGAAATGACTCCCCACAACTTAAAGTCAGAAACAGCCAGTATAGATGCATTGCATTAAGTGACACTCCTGAATAATAATTTCAGGGCAATGACATGAGGATAGGGTCTCAGACTGTTTCTCTTTATCCACAAGAATGGCTCATTTTTCATGCTAGCAATGACAAAGAATGACTTCAAAACTGCCCAAGATGAAGGGAAAGCTGATGTATTTGACTATGCAATCTCTTTATTTATCCTTTATTGTTAAAAGTGTATCTTCACTCTTTAAATATGTCTGACTTAGGGTTAAGGGATTTGTATTGATTTAAACAGTTTGAAGTAAGAGTTTGGACACACTCATGCATTTTTAATAGACAAGTTTGTTAGAAGGCACCTAATGCATCTTTATGTTTCCTCACACAAAACACAAAAGTCATGTGCATTTTGTTTAACTAATCTTACAAGGCATTCCTTAACTAACATTTATTTCACTGTCTTTATAGTTTGTGCCATTTTTTCCACTTCAGAACTGTTCCCTAAATGAACTGCATGACAATCTACATGGAAAAAGACCAGATCCTCTCACTATTACTTCAAAGACTCTCACTAAGTTTGATTTGCTTACCACCTTATTTTAATGAACATTACTTCTCCCAGCCAGCCTCTAACCTCAGATGATGTTTTCGACTCTCGTTTCATCTTGCACAGAAAGACTGCCTTTCAGTTTTTCTCAGTTGAAAAAAAAATCCTCAGAGTGTGGTCGTGTTATAAAACTTATGACCCCTCAAACTCAAACACACATAGAGAAAGCATTTACTTTGTTGCCAAACTAAAAGTCTGGTCAGTGGCCATATGTTTTCCTATGGACAACTTTCCTCTCAACAAAATTGACAGAGTATTTCCGTGCAATGCTATTTTGAAAGATTTTATGACACAAAAGTTCCATAGTAAGCACAACCCCTTTCTTCTGATGCTCCTAAGTAAAATCCAATGCAACATTTTTGCCTTCTGAAGTCACCCAGTTTATACAGCGGCTCTACCTCCATGCCATGCAGTTGTTTTGTGAAAGCCTCTGAGGTTTCTTAGAGCGCATCATAAAGACAAAAAAAAAGCATTCCAGGCAGATTGGAAATTAGGTTGTTCAAAGGATTACCAAGCACATGTTTAGGTTGCATATGGAAAAGGGATTAGCATAGCATCAAATCATGGCCGATCACCTAAACAGACAGGATGGACAAAGACAGTTTTAGCATGAGAAGGAGCCAAGAGGCTCTGGATGAGATGCAGAGATCAAAATCTCAGGTAGGAGAATCTATCAACAGGAGAGCTATTAGCCATTCACCCCACAAAACTGGCTTTTACAGAAGCGTAGCAGAAGATTAAACTGAGTAGAAGAAGAGGCTCGACTCAGATCAGACCAAAACCCCCCTTTTGTCAGACAGAAAAGCTGGTCAGAATCTAGAGAGAAATGCATGAAGCAAAACACAGATCAGTCATGGAAGAACATCCTATAGGAGCTGCAAAGACTTGAGAATGAAGTGGTGATTCATGGTGCAGCCAGATAATAGTTGTAATCCCACAACCAGAATGGAAAAGCAAAGCCTGTTCATGTGGTAAAATTATCCAGTCCAACTTCAGATGTAATGCTGCTCAAGATTCTGTAGTAAGACTTGAAAATGGATGTTAATGGTTAATGTTTTTCACCTATTCTGAGGAAGCTTGAACTATTTCTCAAACAAAATAATCACGATTTTAGTCTCTAGATTTGCAAACCCCGTAACGTTTTACATTAAAACAATTGCAGTGGCTTTTAAAGCAAAAGATGGTTCAGCAAACTTTTTGCTGATTAGAAATGGATGATTTAGATTTCACCTTGTATTTCACAGCTATACACTAGGCCAGCTTGTGTTGGTCTAACACATTTAAAATTAAGGACTTTAAGAGTTATCCAGGCCTCTTACTTCTTTGACACCCAAAAAATGACTGCATAAATTAGTTAATTAAGGATGAAAAAAGCAAATGTCTGAAAGACCTCAGAAGTGTTGCGTGCTACTAAAAAAACTCATCAAAGATACTTAATGATTTTCTCCAATAATTTCAAAAGAACAGACAGTCTGGAGAATGGTCTAACTTGTGACAGAACATCTGGGTAGAAACTAGGGTTTTTAATCAAATGTTACAATATTGCATGTGTCCAGTCACTTGGAGTCGAACACACACTCCTGTTAACAGCAAAAACACACGGCCTCAAAGTAGAAATTACCTCTCAGTCTCAGTGCATTTATAGGAGAATCTGAGAATTTAAGATAATCAAGAGACTCGCTCAAACAGTTAAAGGTCACTGACTTGAACTGGTGAAAAGCAGCAGAGTGGAAAATTAAGACAGGTGGGACAAAGGCAGGAGGAGATATCTGAGCTCAAACTTTTGCCACTTTATACCTAAAACAGTTCAGAATTTTTCAAGTATCTCAAAGGAAGGCTGGATGCATGCAGTTTGTGGAACATTGGAAACATCAATGTTTTGAACATTATACAAGATTTGGCAGTTCGACAAAATGATAGTGAACATGTTTTTTTTTTCCTTTAGCAACTTTCACAGCTGCATTACAATAATGGCAACAGTTCCTTAAATATAGGAATAACACTTGAAGTTCCTCCCTTCTAATACTAATTGTATGAACTGATTCATTCACAACTCTAGCTTAGTTTCAGGCAACCTGATTTTCAGTGGATTCACACAGTTGATTAAAGTCTGTCAGGTGGAATGAAACCAAGAGCTAAAGTAATTTGTATTCTGACATGCAATCTAAGGCATGACACATTTTTGATTGAAAAGGACGTGCAACCTGTCCAGAATTTACCCCGATTCTCACCCAAAGATGGCTGGAAGTAACTCCCAACCCCAAAGACCCTGCATGGATGAGCAGGTTTAGGTAATGGATGGATGGATACATCTACTAGTTTTCCTTTTCTTTGGGACATTTTCAAATCAAATCAAGGCACAGACCTTTGGAGAAACAGGAGGTAGAATTTTTATCGAGTTAATCTTCTTTTTGTCATCAGAAGTTGTTTGTGTCTGTCACTTTTTACTTTCCACCTTTTAAAACGCCTTCATCCTTACTTTATAGAGATATGTATGAAATATTAAATGAGCAACTTTATTCTATTAAATGTATCATTTTGAAACCAGAAAAACATTCCTAGCAACTTTGTCGTTTTTTTTGCCCTTGTTCCATAAATCAAATTGACTTCATCTCACTTTTTAAGGTGTTTTAATTGCATATTATCAATGTTTAATGAAGCTATAAAACAAAATTGAAATCCCATAGAACTTCTTGGTACAATTTATAAATCTCCACACTCCTTTGTCTTCTGATACGGACCTTGGAGCATCAGCACACAATCAGAAGATTTATGGGAAAGATGATTTGGAAAGTATGCATCAATTATTGATGAGACGAGACTAGATATAACCTTAAGGTCATGAAAACAGAGTTGGTGCAAATCTATACTATAACATATTTCTGAGTGCATTATGTAAGTAGATTGGTTTTGAACATTATCATGTTTTAGTAAAGTAGAAGGTAAGAATAACAGCAATCCGACACAGTGAAGGTAAAAAAATCAATTAAATTGTTTAAAATTCACTAATTATAATAAATGTAGGAAAATGCTTTTATATTGGTGTTGATGTTTTACAAAACCCATGTCTTTCTGGACTTTTTTTTAATCGCACATTTACATAGTGCAATAAGTCAAATCTGCTATTCTGCTGAGGTTATATTTTGCATGGATTTAACACCTGCTAAAAGCATGGATTTTTTTAATCCCCATTTGTAAGCCTTGAAAATAAAAAAATAAAAACATCTATATAAAAGCATTTAAACAGTTAAATACATATTTATATAAAAGCAGATAACTACAATGAAATTGCAGCACATGTGACAAATCACAAATGTAAAATTTCATACACAGAAAACAAAAACAAAGTTTTTCCAGTCATTTTTTTCACAACCCAGAAACTAAAAAGATGGTCTCTTTGTCTTGTGAAATTTGAATTTTCAAATTGACTCATTTACGCAAATCGTTCTTCTCTTGCCTTCATCAGCATGTTGGAAGATGATTATGGCCTATTTATGAGAAAAAGTAAGGAGGAAATGTTGGTATAAAGTGAGAAATCAAAGGTGGCCAGTGTGTTGTCATTCAGCAGTGTCTCTCGTATCAAGATAAGGAGCAGCGTCTTATCCTCACAGGGCAACTAGCAGACAGGATTACTCATTAGATCACACAGGAGGACACTAAGCAGCTCTCCACACTGACGGGCCAATAAGGCGTTCAGTGAAGCAAGCTGGGTGCCACTCAACTCACATCACACACGCTGCCCAACACTGTCTGTCCATTATTGGGAGACAGCAGCATGTTCGGTGATTAGGCTGGGTAATGGGGAGTGACTGCCTCTAGAGACTCTGGTTATCTGGAGCAGCGTCCGAGTAACTTGCTAACAAACCGATGCCCTGTGCTTCCTGCACATACGCAATGAACAGCTTTCCAGAGAGTCGCTTGTGTTTGTTCCATCCCCACATGAAGACACGCGTTGTGCTGTTTCACATTCAAAGGTGGTTGATGGGATTAGAATAAAGCCGTGATTCATTTCCTGACTTTTGGCACAGCCACTTCACAGTCTCTGTGGGAATACAAAGCCTGAATTATACTGGAGATGCTTACAGAAGGCAGCTGTTAATGAAATAAGAGCTTCTCTGAACTCATGTGCCCTTTACGTTTCAGCTGAGGCTGTTTGCAGATGTGATGTCTAGGCTTCTTCTATTATCTAACCATGGTTTATGCACAACAATATTTTATATTTCATTCAGGATATACAAACCATTTCTATAAAAACATCACTTCTAGCTCAAAAATACTGAGCTGGGTTGCAGTAGAAGCGGAAAGGCCAATCAATGCCAATTTTCAACAATATGTGGGAAATGAAAATGTTTAATTTGACAATAAATCATATAGCAAAAGTATTTATACTCCTTGAATTATCTGTATTTTGTTACAAACTTTAATGTATGTTATGTGGATTTTCTCTAATAGATTAACACAAAATAATCCATAACTCTAAACTTAGAAAAACAAAACATGATGATACGAACTTTTTATGGTGTGTGTTAGCACTAAAGAACTTACAGTATCATCAAAACCAAGGAAGAAATTAGACAAGTGAGGGACATTTAGGTAAATTGAAAAGAAAAAAAAGTATTGGTGCAAATTGGATCAGACAAATTTATGTTCTAATGCTTCTTATCGAATCAGACATATAGTTTGCAGAAATACAGTAAGTTGGCCAAAAAAAGTCCATCTGGGGATGTTCAAACACTAGACTAAACAGCTAATTGCAGCAAAGTTTCATTGCACAAAGTACTAACCCAAAAGGATAAATACCTAAATAAATATTCTGTTGATCTATCTCAGAAAATCCCAGTGAACTACACTGATGTTTGTGGTTGTAACATAAGATAATGTAAGAAAGTTCAGCAGCCCTTATGCACATGAAAGATGCTATATTTAATCATTCTTTACAGCAGCGTCAGCAAACTTGATGCATATTCTAATCGAACACAATATGATGTTAGAAAAAGGAATACCTAACACTTTGTGTGTTGTTTAACGCTATGTAACTTTCCAGTCACATTAAATTTTCAGAGCCTGTGATAAAGGAGTTGAAATCTTAGCTGTGCAAATGCCTGATGCTGGATTCCATTTTGCCCCAGAATAAATCATTTTGGTCTTTCTCTACTACATCTGAAGTTGCAGTGATTTAAAAAAGATGGAAAAGTTGAGCAGCTGAGTGGAGCAGTTTCATTCTCTTTTTGAACAAAACAAAATGTCCACACTGTTATTGAAGAGGTCATTGGTCAGATTTATCATCACAGTCATTTAAATGCAGATCAGAAGGGGGTCCTGGCTTAATAAAAGATAAAGACAGCCCTTCTAATTTATGAGGACAGAGCTGAACAAATTTTCAAACAAGTTCTCTGTCCGCTTAAATTACTTTGATCACTAATCATTTTAAAATTTAACACAAGAAATTCCACACACGCATACACTTTGTCCTGCATTCTCAGATCAATTAAAATTTATATAGAACCGACCCAGAGAGCAGCCGAAACACTCCAGAATTTTCCCCGAGTCCCCCTTCAGGGCCTGCTGGAGTTTTTGCTGCATATTATGTACTTGAATGTTTTGAGTCACCTCTTGTTTTTGCAGAGTACAACAGACTGGGAATCAAGCCTAAGAAAAATGCTGGAGGATATCAGAAGAATGGAAAGTTTGAGGGGCAACTGTAAAAAAAACTAAAACAAAACAAAAATCTAAACAAATAAGAAGCCATAGTTCACGTTTTTGTACTGCTTTTTAAATCTTTAGCTTGATGTTCAAATGTAGTTTTGACAGAATTTGTCCATAGAACAATATTTTAATTTCAAGTGGTTTCATTAACTGTTCGTAAAATGCTTTTAGCTCCTTTGAAATGTTTTTTTTGTGTGTATAATTCTCAACACACTGAGCAATGTTCCAACACTCCTACGTTGGGTTTATCCTAAGGTTCAATATATGTATACTGTATTGTAATATCATCTATGTTCTAGTTTAGTATCCCTAATAAATAACATTATTAGTGACCCTGATAAACTGTTCACAGGAAGAATGTGAAGGTTTTATTTTAATTTATTGATGAGCAATGCATGCAACAAAAATTGGCTGTTTTTTTCTTAATTACATTTTGGACAAATAAAACTAAACTTTTCAGGTGCTTTGAAATCTCTTAAAAGTTAGTTTATCAAATCCCTGAACATGTCAGAATGTCCTGTCACTGCTGAGATTCACCAAACATTTTAACATGGAGATAATTCTCCTTTGTAATTGTCATCAGTTTCCAATTTGTAATGGTAATTTAGTCCTAACAAGTCAATTAAGGCTTAACGAGCAAATGTGGTTCAGAGACACATAGGGACTGGACATCAAAAATATTTTTAGACAAGTTTTTACCCCCAATAAGCAGTGAAATACAATTAGTTTAGCAAAAATATATGCAAATTATTTACTATGTTTTATTTTGTATTTGGTGTTAACTGGAAGAGACACAGTTTATGTCAGATTGTGTCATTTCTAAGACAAAAACCGCATGATGTGCTTTTTTACAAATAGTCACAAAATTCTATTCAACACAACATCAAAGAACATTGATGTTTTGTGCTTTTGCCTCAAATGTTCAATGTACCAGCACATTCTCTACTTTGATAGCGTGCTGACAAGTCCTTTGAGAGTGTGCCTCCTCCGAGGTCCTGCCTTCTGTTCCCTCGTACTGTTTGTTTCCCAATCCAGGCTCAACTGTGGGCTGCCAGGCACTCCTCCTTCCTCGCTCTCTCCTGCAGTAGTTCCTCCGTGCTGGTTGCAGGCCCAGCTCTTCCAAGCTTAAATAATGCGTGCTTCTCTCTTCCATCCCTGCATCTGAACAGGGAGCAGTCGCTACACCTGGAGACCTAAGAGTCCTTTCAGCCGGTTCCATTCAGGCAAACTGCATCCTCATCTCCTGCTTTATTTACCATCCTCCTGAATTATTCAGGACAATTTAGCCCCGCTTCAGTCAGCTGGAGAAAATGACAAGCTGTATTATAAGTCAGGATGCCCTTAAAAACCTGATGAATAATACACTGTAAGAGGAATTAATCTCTTTAAATAAACATTTGGGTGATTCATTGGGAGGCAGCACTGTGGGCCAGAAAGGAAAAAAAAAGACAAACATGTTTGACAGAGGCTGCTCTCCTTATCGTGTTTGCATGAAGGGGGAGAGCCTGAGGAGCTGCATTGTTTGGTCAGAGGGGAAGCTAATATCCTTGTGTATGACAGTGAATCAAGCCGCGAGCTGAAAAGTACGACTTTGTACTTTTTTTTTATTACTTTGTGTGCATAAGCCTCTTTGGTGATTAATATGGCATTACGAATACGTTCTAACAGCAAGAGCTCAGTTTTTTCTGGGATTCGTGAGCCCTATAGTGCCAGTTCGGAGTTAGTTAGGAATGCATGCAGTGGGATTAGATGTATAATTCAACCGCTTTCATTTTATTATTTCAGGTAAAAGATGAATTCTTTATTACATGCCCTGCAGCTCTGAGACGCAAGTCTCCTCCCCAAATAGGCTAAAAGGTACTGCGTGGTCCCATTTCCCTAGAACCTGTCTCTCAGGGAAGCTGTTAAAGAGACAGCACTCTCCATCTGTCACTCAGCAGAAGCAGAGCTGAAAAATTCCTCAGCTGTGATTGCGGCCTGATAAATATGTCTTCAGCTGCCCATCTTTTCCTTAGCTGCCATCCAATTTATTTAGCCTGTAATTGATTACTTGCTCTTCCACGCCATGTGAGTTTAATATTACAGTTAGGGATTGTGTCAAGCACGCTGTAAAACCCCTATTCACTTTACATTAACCTAGAGCTGTGACTTGAAGACAGATTCTGGGAAGCTGAAATGCTGCTGACCTCATTTCTCCACTTCACAGTTGAGTTTTAAACCTGTGCTTCCACAGTCAACACTGCTGATACCAAACCTAACATTATCATTATATTTGGCATGGTGACATTTGCAGTGTCCTTAGTAAACCCAAACTCACACTACTGCTCATTGTGTTATGCTTGGTTTAGTTAGGAAAACCCTTGAAATAGCCAACCTTCAAGCATTGCTGGCCAATAATTGCCTATATTGATCTCCTGACAAGATGTTTCTTTGAATAAGAATAACTTATTCCAATCTAATTGAAGCCTCTGTCTATATCTGTTTTTAATTTATTGTTCTTCTATTTTAAAAAAGGGAAAAGGACAGAATAAAAACTCTTAGGTGGGATGGTTAGACCCACTTCAGGCATGACTCTGAAAAATTTCTACATCTTCTAAAGCCATGAATTGTCTGATTTTCCTCCAGTTCTACTTGGCCAAATTCAGCCCTATTATGGCTTGTAAGCCCAGACAGAGGTGAGGTGAGGAAGCCCAGCTGTTATGCAGGATTATGCAATAGGCCACATGTAGAAGACCTACTGCTTTAGTCTTTCTTTTTATAAGACAATGAAAGACGAGCTCATATTGGGCAGGCAAAATGCTAAATATCCAATCACAGGGCAGAGAGTCAGGAAGCAACAAGCTGAACCTCTGAACAATACAGAATGATAATTTTCCACATAAGTATAAAGGGCTGAGTTGGTAAAAAGGACAAAATGAAATTCTGAGGTTCTTTGTGCATAGGAAAAATAAGATTTGCTGCACTGCATACATCAAAGTAATCTGGGTAGGAAAAGAAATATGATTGATGCAACCTTCTCGGATCTCTGTAGCTTGGAAAAAAAAACTCCTTGTGCTTTATACAACTGAGATAAGCTCTATGCTACGTTTTAAAAAAATGTATTTTCCTTTGTCAGAAACAACTGGCAAACTTTTCTCTGAACTCAATTTGCATTCCCTGCAAATTTCCTCCTTTCATACTTTCACATACACACTGAAGAGTTAAGACATTGTGAGTTTCATCGCTAAAGCTTTGGCTGTTGTGTGCTGATGCAGAGCTTTTGATCTAATTTATAAATAAGTAATGCATGATTAAAGAACTGAAAGACGTCACATGTACTTTAAGTTCCCTGTGAGTTTCTAGTACAGCTTTTGACACAAGGCCCAATGTTAATATCTATATTGAAGCAGGTTGAAGCAAAATAAAATCTAATGAAATTATTTAAATATTTCTGTGACTTAGAACATTTAATTAAATAATGCGAGTTGAAAAATCATCAAGTGGTTTCATCAACAATATTTGTTATGGGTTTTTTTTAAGTTGCTACATGTGCTTTAATCTTCTCACCTTGCTTTTCCGCTGCTACCCAAGCTGAAAACGCTTGTGCAGTGTACTAGAGCATTTTCTTCAAAACCACCTGTTTTTCCCTCTGCTTTCACTGTGCGTTGGTATCTTTTATGCCTTGTACTAAATTAATAAGGCTCCCACTGCACACCGGCGTCTGTCGGTGGGAGGCTGCTTGGCCGCTGTATTTAAAAGTGAGTGAATGCAGGCCAGAGCCACCTGCCAACAGATAGCAGTTATAAAATGCACCCACTTTGATTAAAAAGTTTGCCACTGAAAATCTATAAATCCTCAGTGTGTTTACCTGAACACTGCCAGCAAACACCATATGCCACAGAAAATTTTTCTTCAAAGCTCTGAAGAAAAAGTAAAGTGTGATGAAGAGTGAAAAAAAAAATTAAGAAACAAGAAAATCATTTGAAAGCAAAGCTATATTTTTATATTTTTGGTTTTAGCCACAATGATTTGAGTGTTTTCTTGTCGCACTAAAAGCCTATTCATGGGAATTAAATACAACAGATTAGATTAAAAGAAGGTATTGAGTATTTGTAAAGTGAAGGAAAAATGACACATGCTTATATAAACTCTTTACGAAGAAGAATCTGGAAAAGGTGAAAAGAATTTGCATTCACATCCTTTTAGTCTGATTTCAACACATAAAACAGTGAAATGATTTACCTTTTGAAGGTACCTAAATGGTTAATAGATGCAACTTCATCTCAGGGAAAATGTTGCTCTACCAAGGCTGCACAGGTTTGTTAGAGCATATTAGTGTATTGTAAGAAAACCTGGCAACAGAGGAAACAGTTCAAAGATAAAATTGTGTAAGTATGTACGAATGAAGGGAGGAACATGCAAAAAATAATGTTTGTGTTAAAGTTCAAAGCAGGGTCAGAACATAAAACAACGTTTCAAACTCAGTATCTCACATGAATCTGATCAATGCATCATCTGAAAATGTATGGGACAACTGCAAACCTGTCAACATATATAGGACTTAGGACCGGAACAAGAGAGTATGAATCACCAAGAGTAAATATTAAGTAAGTACATTTCTATGGCATGTTACATACATTTTTACCTTCCCATGTTTTTAAGTGCTGTTTTGATATTTTAATACTGTTAAATTGTGATATTGTTGCAGCATTTCTGCTTGGATACAGTATTCTGTCAAACATAGCAGCTTATACTCCATACACAAGTCCAATTCTGTTCTGCTACCACGTCTGACTCAGAGGTGTAATAATTGCATCTCAGGAATGGGCATTCGTGGGACTTCAGAAGTCATTTGAACGGGTTGATTTCTTTTCCTATTTTTATATATTTTTTAATGCTGCATAGCTCTCTTGGTTTTTGCTGGCATTGCCACTCTAATTTCTCATTAGCTGCAATGGCAGCTTAGCATTAGCATCATTTAAAGGTCATAAGGCTCCTACTGAGAGGATGCCCCCCAAGGCGGTTTAGGTGAACAGGCTTAAGATAAGAATGAAATAGAAAATGGGTGTTTGTGGTAAAAAAAAAAAAAAAATGGAAGGACGGTGGAGGAACATATAGCTTTATTTTTCAACTTTTTAAAGAAAAATAATTTAACTTAAACATTTTGAGATAATAATAAAGTATGTATTATTTTAGGGAATGAAGGTGTGTTTTTTAATCCATGTAAAACATAAGGAATAATGCAAACAATATAATGCAAAACAGGATCAACATAAACAACTACAACTACTTTAGAAGGACTAAAGGGAGATTTTGGTTGCATAGTGTTTGGTAAAATAGTAGCAAATCAAATATATAAATAATTTATACAAATAAATGGTTTAAATAATTTTATATTTATGGAGGTACAAAAATAAAAGAATTAATTAATTAATTTGATAAACATAAAAATTTACATATAATTATCAACTAAATATGTAATACCTAAGGCAAAAAGAGATTTTAATAATAAATATGTATAGCTCTTGTAGGGTGCGTAGCAGTGATACATATATGATAAGTTATTTTATAGAGGTCTA
Organism: Micropoecilia bifurca; assembly: GCA_903067075.1. Taxonomy (NCBI): domain Eukaryota; kingdom Metazoa; phylum Chordata; class Actinopteri; order Cyprinodontiformes; family Poeciliidae; genus Micropoecilia; species Micropoecilia bifurca. The sequence continues at coordinate 2,003 of CAEGAF010134621.1, read as the reverse complement.
AATTACTGTGCAAACTTTGTAACAGTTTGCACAGCAAGCTGTAACATTGTGCTTGTATAAAGGCAAATAGGTTTTTAATTAGAGGAGACTGTATATTTTATGATGTATTATTTGGATTAGTTAAATGAGTTAGAGGATTTATTATCACTCCTTTTAAAGTAGATAAGTGATTTTTATTTTTTTTCACATTACATGTGTTCTTTCAACGATATAATCTCAGCTATGAAGCAGCATAACTTTGTTGTAGATTAATGTAATCTTTAACTGCACGCTTGCAATTTTTTGCTTATTAACAGAAAATAGTTTAAATGCTTAAAGGTTTTATTCATTCATTTGTTTACTCAGTGCAAAAACATGAATCTGTTGAAATAAAAATATAGCTTATCTTTATTTGCAAACTGACATTAAGACACCAATAACACTTTATATAGGATTCTGTTAAGACACGTTCTTAAAGTCAACAGTAGACCAGACACAATAAACTACAACAATTTTAAAAAGTAAAATTGTCAGTTTATACATTTTTATCTTTTCAGTTTTGTTGAATCCTGGTCCACAAACATTGTACAGGGCCAATTTCATAAAAGCGTTTCCGTCAGTGAACACAGAGCCCCATGCACAAGGTGTTTATTTATATGAAAACAGATGATGCACCTGTCTCTGCTGAAGGCATTTGGCTGAAACAACAAAAGAAATCCCTGAACTGGGTTTCCAATCCGAATGGAAATGAACCCTCCAAGACGTGTATGATGTGCACAGCAGTGGGGCCTGAGAATCAGAAGAGATTATGAAGGTTGCCTCCCTTATCATCCTGTGTTTACAAGAAGAGAGGGATTCATCTAGTATGCTGTCAGTGGAGACGCATGAAAACTGACAGAGCAGATTGACGATAGAGCTTTTCACTCTTGGGTCTCAATTTATCCAGAAATCATAGACAAGTACTCACCACTAAAGGATAATAAAAGTTCTAGCAATACATACAAACCTCGATAGCGTTGTTTATTTCATAACTAGAGCTCTTTGTACAATGGGGCATAATTTGTCTACAAACTCAAGTAAGGCATTTTATTTCACCACTCAGAAAATGTCACCAAGACTTCCATCTGACCTTTGGAGGAATTTTCTCCTCACTGTTTGTCCCTACGGGTTTCTTCCTCTCTGGGAACAAAACCTCTGTCGCATATTCACTAAATTATGTTTCAAATTCTTTGCCTTCTGTGTGCTTTCCTGACAGATCAGTTAAACTGGAGAAGCTTTGACCTGACCCATTAGTGACTTCCAAAGGCCTATTGCTGTAGTTTATGTCCGTTATGCCTGACGTTAATGTAATTACAGAGGCGTGAGCTGAAAAGGGCACTTTGGCCCTCAGGGCAGATTGGCCTCATAACCACCCTGATAGTTGTCTGTCTAATGGCATAGAGACATGGCAAGGAGCTCATGGGTAACATGCCCTGGTGTGACAAGAGACAAGCGCAGGCATGTGTTCATGGTAAATTTTGATTTATTAACCTTTAGCTAATAGCAGGCATGCAGGTAATGAGGGCACTGAGCAGTGGTGGAAAACAGCGAAGACAAAACATCTCAATCTGCTTAGAATGTTAGTCATTTCTTTATAGGGATTTGGTTTCATTATTTAGTTTTTACTTGATTTATCTTGAAATCTACATTCACTGATGGAAATTATTACCATATTTTATGTTTTGGATGCAACAGAGTTTAAAGTACGCAGTGAGGTGTATCGCTGGGTGATGTGGTAGCCATATTGTACACTGAACACGAGTTTAGGTATTCAATGTGTTGTGTATATGAATGGATTAAACAGAATGAAAAAATATTTGGTATATTAGGGTTAGGACTTATTAAGCCTTAGCTTTTCCCTACTCATTTTAGAACAAAATATGCACTGTTTATTTCCAAGTTTGATTATTATTCATATTTTTATTTTCTTCTCTCGGTATATATATATATATATATATATATATATAACTGACAGAGCAGTTATA
>CAEGAF010134616.1:0-12255 GCA_903067075.1 Micropoecilia bifurca | reverse complement strand
TGTTAAAGATAGTATTATTGATAGCAGTACAATTTGCACAATGACTGTTTTGTTTAGTTTTCTTCTTGGAAAAAGTTGTTAAAAACAAGTTTTTGACTAAATTAAGGTGAATTTATGGTTCCTTTTTCCACATAATGTAACAGTAGTGTTTATGATAAAAAAATAAATAAATAACAATTATGTGATTGGTATCGGTGATCGGTATCGCCGATCATCCCTCAGGGGTGATCGGTATCGGCAGAAAAAAACCTGATTGGCACATCCCTAGTTTATATTGGACAACCGTTTTTTTTTTAATCTGATTACCATTGTTTTGAATACACATATTAATACGTGGACCATTTCGTGGTTAATCTGCAGCGTTTCCAGTTTTCTCAAACTTGCAAGTAAGTTTTGCCACAGTGTCTTGTATGAGGCTCGTTCCATGTTTTCTGTTAAAGTTTTGTGCTACCATGCGACTTCTTCCCGATCCAGCCATCAGTATGACGTCTTCTTGGGTATCTGAAGTATAAAAGAATATACATTTTACATTCTCCTATGTATGGAAACTCCTGGCCCACCATGTATATTTCATTCTATTTATACTTCTTTTTGCTTTTTTCTGAATTTCTGTCAAACATTTTTCCTGAGAGTTGGAAAAGGATGTAAAATGAAATTTTCTTCAGTTTTTTACTCCCATTTTTTCGTCCGTTGCTTATCCCTCAATGTTGACCAGGACGTTGCTCCATCCCGATTGTTTAACCTCCTTATCAACACAACGAACATCACACACTCACCAGCCCACACAAACATCAGGGGTATAAAGAATCACACGCAGATATGTCCTCACTCATGGGTGCTTAAGAAAGTAAATATATCCTGAGGGTTTTGCTTGCATTGTTCTTTGTGCGCTGAAGCTTTGGGAGGTCTGATGATGAACTTCGAGGTACAGTGGCTTGCTTCCTGTTTATGCGCCAACCAGCTGACTCACTCTTTGTTCGCTTGGCTGTGTGTCTTGGCCTGTTTGTGTCTGTTTTCTGGTCCATATTCCATCAAGCTAATTCAGAGGGAAAATATTGTTTTTGTGAGGACAATGGCGAGGTCGATGGAAGAGGTTTTGTTTTAACTGGAACCGAGCTGGGTCATCTGGAATGATAATAATTGCTGGTGAAACAATATTTTATTTTTCTAGGGATCAGCAGAAAAATACAAAGGAGTGATATTGCTGTCAGATTGTGTTAAGAGTTAATCAGTTCAAACAAAAAGTAAAGTAAGTGGAGTTTGATGTCAAGGTTATAAGAAGGTCAGCCAATCCGTTTCTTTGTCGATGATGAAGACGCTGAGTGCTGAATTGCTCCCAATGTGTGATATTTGTTACAAAACCACAGCTTGTGCTAAGTGACGCAACATGTACATCGACTGGCTACTTCTTGAGGTTCACCAGACTAGTGCTGCGTTCACAACAAACGCAGTTTGAGAGCCAGGTGCGTCTGGTTTGCATTCAAAGTCGATGTGGAGACGCATCGTGGTGCATTTTGCATGTCAAGACCACATCCTACGTCAGACACGAACTTTCGCTGCTTGAAGTGGAGCTTTAACCAATCAGAGACCCGTCTATGTGACATAGTGGCCTGTAGTTGATGTCCTACCAGGAGATGCTGGCACCGATTTGTTTTAGCAAGTCATTAATGAGCTCCGGTGAACCAAAAACGGCGCTAAAAGCGATCCTCGTCAGTATCCTGCTAGCTCATGAAACTCACAAGACTCTCAAAACCATGGGCGGGAATCCCGGTCCACCCCTCCACATCAAAACAATGGTTCAGTCCAAAGTGTAGGAGCAACAGCAGCGCTGAGCTGAATGGTACAGCTCCATGGACCTTACCACAGGCGCCACGTTTTATTGGCTAATGCCAATTTTACGTCACAGCGCAGCTACCATGTGCTTGACCGTCTCACAAACACAAGCTACAGGAGTAAACACATGGTAATGTACATTGTGGAGTAGCAGACCGGCAAAAGGTGTCAAAAAAGAATGGTTCTCCACTGTCAGTGGGGAATCTGTACAGGCGATGTCAGGAATCCTGATCGTATCTGTGGAACTAAAATTCACAGATTTCCAAAATCTGAAACGGAAAGCCTTGCTTGGATCAAAGCTTGTGCAGGACCGCATTTGCAGCTCCACCGTCGTAGGATCAATCAAAAAAAAAGAAATTCAATTGTTTTTCAGTCAAAAGAAAATCTGAATTGTTCATGAATACCTTCTTTTCTGTGCTTTGGGAACGTAGCCTAACACAGAGGTCTGCATCTCCGGTTCTCAAGCACCAACTTTCTGAAACTTATGTATGCGTCTCTGCTCCAACACACCTGAAATAAAAAGCCTGAATTACCTCCTTGGCACGTTGACGAGTTTTACAAAGGCCTAATCATTAACAATTTGTTTGACTCAGGTGAGGGACCCAGACCTCTGGTGTGGTCTTAGAAGAACAACTTACTATTTAACTCATTAGTGTGGAGAACTCCATATTTTTAAACTTTTATTTAATGTATTTCACTGGATTTCTTATTGACAAGCCTGTAAAAGAGACTGTGTTTGAGCGTAACTCTAAATGTGGGAATGAAAATGACTCATTGCACACCTGTCAACAACACATTGGACATTAGTAAACACCTTCCTGCGTTCTACCGATGGGGCCAACAGCTGTTCTGTCGAAAGTACAAGCAGACATCTCAGGCAATTTTCTGTTCCACCTTAATAATATCCTCTGCATGCAAATCACAAAATACATTTGGCGGCTAAATCTTTTGTCATAATCTTTCTGTTTACCTTCAGGTGAGTCATTAACAGATTAGTGTTGATTCTCAGGAAACGTGTTCTGCCTTGAGTCATGAATTGCTCTTTTCCCCTTTTTTTCCCACTATCCTTTCACATTTCTTCCTCCTGAAATTAGATCATGCTTCACTGTGATTCCATAAAACAAGGACTAAATTTAAAGAGGCCCATTGAAAGTCTGTCTGGAATTAATATATACCTTGTCCCAACAATCTGTCAAAAATGTCTTTGTAATGTCAAAGCAAAACAGGAGAAGGAAAAAAAAGGAAACCATGAAATGAAAAGCAGTCAAGTTCATGAATCACCTGACAGGTGACACAGTTAAGCTTTGAGACAATGGTAGGGTAATACAGTCTGGAAATAAAAATATTTTTTTAAACTCATTTTTCATACTTACCCATACCTGAAAGTTTCTTAACCCTTGTGTGTGCGAGGACTGAGGCAAACATAGAGGACTATGGCAAATGATGCAAGTTTTATGTGTGTGGGGTCAGTTGGATCCCATTTCTACATGCAAGGGTTAAATCAAATTTGAGACTTTTCCAAACTACACAGGAACTTTCAAGAAAAATAGTTTCGAGTGAAGTATTAAAGGTTAGGATAGATCTATACAAAACATGTCCATCAGATTGTTTACATAAAATCATTCTTAGATAATTGAATTTAACTTTGATCAGTTCAGCTTTAGGGCGTCTTGTCACTTTAAATCTAAATAATCAGCTGCTGGCTATGCCCCCAACTCAACGATTACACTTATGCTAAAATATCTGCAAACAGATGCATAATTATATAACCGTACATGTTTGAAAAGCAGAAGTACAGCCTCAAGTACACCCAACAAGAATGCAGTAAAGTTGTTTCTGGATGGTAAATCAACAACAAAACACATGTCTTTTCCAGCAGCCATTGTACTGCGGTAAAGCCAGCTTGCGTTGTTTCAGTTCAGCTTGCGTTGCTAGGTAACGGGCGGAGTTCCATTTGGGTTGCTAGGCAACATGCTGGGCAGTGCCTGCTGATTTTTTATTACCAAAAACCATCCGAGTGCATTTTCTAAAACATTTGGGTTGTTTTCAGGAGCGGGAGAAACCCAAAACGAAAACATGAAACTTTGCAAAATGTGGATTCTCCACGATACGTTCTCTTTAAGGGCCTAAAACGTCAGTCAGAATGATGGGAACAACTCACCTCTTCTTCTCTTTATAGTTTCCTCTTAGCTAGGACAATTAATCAAAAAACTTGCTTGCAATTACAAACATGTTTTATCCGGTCTGCTTTTTCCTGCAGCATGAGTAATTTAAATCTGTCCTCTCATTTTCACAAATGAGCGTTAAGTCTGAATGATGATCTTCCAAAGTAATGCTCAAAACATTGTTGCAGCGCTTCATTTTAACGTACCTCAAGTGCACACTTGCAAGGCGTGTTTGGTCCAAGCAAAACAGTTGAGCAGGTTTTGATTTCAGACCTGCTGCAGCCTTTAATGGCTTAGTCAACAACCAGTCAGCAGCAGATTATTACCTCTGCAAAGCGCTGGGGGCTGCTGTCAAAGACGGATCTGTGAGCCGTTTACACATTAAACATGTTGAGTACGAGTCAGCGTGATTGTTACAGTTTGTATGTAAAGGAAAATGTTTTAATGACGTTGTGTAAAATCACAGGTTAGATTAAAACAAGATGGATACACGTCCACTGCGTTTGGTTGGTTAAAATTCATATTTTTTTAAAAAGGCCTGCATTGGTAAATCACTGCATTTCCTTTTTCTTTCTTTTGGTGACAATCTGTGTAATAAATACTTTTTGTTCCAGAATTACTTACCTATTCAAACCTTTGATTTAAAGGGAAGAACAACCCAAACAGTTTATGGCCTGGCTAATGCCGGTTGCATGAGCAGGAACTAATCAGACCACAGAGGCAGCCACAGCTGTTACTTGTGAGAGTAAAGTTGAGCAATAAAGAAAATCCTTTCTTTTACAATGCTTTTTAGGTTTTGTGCTTTTTTTCTCTCCGTAAAGAAATTCTGCTGATGTCAACAACCATGATAATTAGCTTAATGTGCGATGGCTTTACTTTTCTCAGTGTCTGAGCCAAAGAGTGTTTGACTGCACCTGCAGTTTGGTGGTATATCAGCGCTTTAACTGCCCAGAGTAAAAGGAGCTTGAAATGACTTTCTGAAGCCAAATTCAATGTTTTAGTAAAACTCTAGATGGACAGTTAGTGGCGTGATGACGCTGACAACATAAACATTTTGACAACTGGTGTTAATAAACTAAGATAATATAAAGCACACAAGTTATGCGTAGAAAAACATTTGAGCCACATTTAGTTGCGTCTACAATCTTTACTCTTTAGGTCAAATTAATTTAGTGAGTTTTAGATTTTGAACCTAAATATGTGTTCATGAAAGATAAACTTACAGTAGTTAATTTTGTCAAACCTCTTGAGAGCTTTTAGGTTAGCAGTTAAAAAAACTGAAAGAAGAACAAAACAGGAGTGGGAACTATTTCCCAGAATGCTTTGTGTATCCTGAGATGAACGTGCGTTACATTGATCTCTTAAGGCAAATGTTCATTTTAATGTTCATTCTAAATGTTTCTGACCAGAATTCATTGTGATGTTTAATAAAAGTCATTATCAGATCAAATCATGTGATTCAAAACAAGAATTTAAATTATTCTAAAAATAAGTAGTTATTTTAACTTCATATTGTGAGTAAAATAACAGAAATGTGGCTCTTCAACTCGGTGAGGGCAGGTTTTTTTGCATATTGTGAAATAATATGATTTAAATTGCTGCATCAAGTTAAAACTCAATTCAAGATTAAATAACTTAAAAAACAAAGTGCAGGCAACTTTTCTCTTGTTAAATCAACTTCATGAACTTTAATTTGAGTTAAAACCAAAACAGTTTTCTTGTTGACTTAAATTGCATTTTCAAGGCAGCAGGTGGACTTTTATTTTGAAGTATAACCACTTTCAAAAGTTTTACAGTGTGATAATCTTGTGCCTGAGTAAACATTGCAGCATCTTTATGAGTTGTGCCTGAATTTAGTTTTGTCTTCACAACAGTGATGCACAGCGGACAATTCAGAACATTTATTTTGCGACCTATATCCGGCTTTTTCTAAGCAAATTCTGTTCTTTTCATAAAAAATAATTTGGTTTGTGCCACTAAATCAGCTGTGTTTCCGATTGTTTTCAACTGGATAAAACACACATTTTGCCCAGCTTTATGTCATTCGTGTGAGCTGTACATCATAATTAGCCTTATTTCAAATGTATTGAGATATTCGCACTAGAAACTAGGCCAAAAATATTTGGTAAAATTTATGCGGGGTTTTTTACAGTGCACAAGTACCAACTGAGAAACTCTTAAGGAAACAGGAAGTGAAGAGAATAGGGAACAGGAAGCGCCAAACTAACCAAAATAAAACACAAAGCGGAGAACATTAACTGTAAGAAACTTCATAAATGTGGTCCAACACATGAAACAGATCCCCAAACCACTGATGCCACAACATTTCCCCAAACATCATCCTCCTCACCAGAGAAGTTTTGTTTTAAACATGACGTCCTCCTCCTTCAGATGCTTTTTCAACTGTCTGCTGCTCCTTTTTTCATGCATTTCCCAGAGTGGAAAATAACAGACCCATTGAGATCTACAGGCCTAAAAACAACTTGAGCTGAGAGCATGTTAGATTAACAATGTATGTCCTCTAAGCCTCTGACTGTCAGCCGCCCTGTGCGTTTCCCCATTCACAAGAAAAACCTGCTCAGACTTTGCTCAGTTGCTAATACTCCTAAGGTGTGAACGTCGCAAGTCAGAACTTGAAGCCTCAACATGCAACTTTTCACCTTGAGGCACAAAGTCCATTGTTAGTCATGTCCCACCACTTGGCCCGGTTCCCACCCTTGAAGGTGTCATGCATTTTAATTAACAGTCTGCTTGTAAAATGATGGATCTCCTCAGGCTGTTGGAAACAGGTTTGAAGAGCTGAAGCCTCTCCAGGAAACGTTAAAAACACATTTTCAACTGTCCCTTGGCGCTTGCACACTTGGCCTTCCTGCCACTTGTCAGAACATCACAGACAGTTTAAATCTTGATTCCTTCAACTGTTTTGAAGCAGTTTTGTCTTTGTCGTGATTTATTTAACCTTCAGCTGAATCGCATGGCTGCTTGCGCGCTTTTCTTTAAACGTGAAGCAGAACTGGTTCTTATGTTGCCATGTTGTATTCTGGTGTATTTAAATGTAAGGAAATAAAAGATTTCAGGGAAAGGATGTTATGTTTGGTATTTGATGCCCTTCTAATTTAAATAGTGAAGGCATATTGGGATCAAAGTTATGGAAATCATCTTTTATTTAGTCTGTGGTTAGGTAAACTTTCATCAATCTTACTAATTATTTTTGTTTAGTTTCAAAGCAAAACTAACTTAAAAACAACTTTTCAGCAAGATATGAGCCTTTTTTAAGTCACCAACTCCTTAATGTTGATAAAAACTTAGAACAAGTGAGAAAGTTGTTACAAGTGAAAAAAATCTTCCAGTGGAACTAATACTGTAATGTTTAATAATTATTAACAAACAAGCTTCAATATCTTACTGAAAAGTTAGTTTTGTCTTATTTTGAGTGTACTTAGACATTTGCACCAGAAACTAGGGAAAAATACTTGTTAATATTTTGTGTTTTTGCAGTGTGTGGATGGATGGTGCAATTTGGAGGGCTTCCAGTTTACTTTTGCTCTGTTAAAAGTAAAGAGAAAGTTATTTTGGTCAGATTTACAGTAAGAATATTAGATTTAGTGTCGGCTGTTATTCTTAACAAGTGACCACTGAAACAGGTGTGTGCGCAGCAGGTTTAAGTATACATTCACTCACTCACACAACAGTCACCATGCACTTACCTTAAGGGGTGAATGTAATGACTAAATGTTTCTCAGTTTGCATCTTTAGTTCACATGGAGTGACGAGGCAAGCTGGAGTTTTTTCTTAAATAAAAACCAATACTGTTACAAGGTTCTCTTTTATGCTTCCCTGATCACGTTAAGTCTACGGCTACGCAAAACGTTTACACAAAACTATTCTTGCATAATGAGATTTTAGTCTGGTCAGTTCTGCCTATGAGCTGTTTCATGGCCTACTGTCAATTTAAATCCAAATACGCTGCTGCTAAAACCAACGTTTACAGTCGCATGTGAAAATGGCTGCAAACAGAAGCACAATTGTACAACTGTTCATATTTGAAAAGTTTGAGTAGAGCCTCCTGCACAGCCAACAAGAAGGTCGCAAGTGGTTTCTGGATGGTAAGTCAAAAAAATACAGAAAAAACTTCACTTCCAGCAGCCGTTGTACAGCACATACAGCAGTAAAACCAGCTGACCAAACATGTTGAAACTCTTCAGGGGTTGCTAGGTGATGGGCCGTACTCTGCTGGAGTTGCTAGGTAACGAGTGGAACTCTTCAGGGGTTGCTAGGTGATGGGCCGTACTCTGCTGAAGTTGCTAGGTAACGAGTGGAACTCTTCAGGGGTTGCTAGGTGATGGGCCGTACTCTGCTGGAGTTGCTAGGTAACGAGTGGAACTCTTCTGGGGTTGCTAGGTGATGGGCCGTACTCTGCTGGAGTTGCTAGGTAACGAGTGGAACTCTGCTGGAGTTGATGGGTAACGAGTGGAACTCTTCTGGGGTTGCTAGATAACCCACTTTGCTGATTTGAAACCTTGCATTGTGGTCGTTTTTGAAACATCTTTTCCAGACAGAGATATATTATTGCAAAAAAAAAAAAAAAAAAAAATGGCTGAGAGTTTTTTTCAAGCACTGGGGTTGTTTTTAGAAGCAGTAGAAACCCAAATGGAAGTGCCAAAACGATCAAAATGTAAGTTTTACAAAATAAAACCCCTTTAATTTCAAAGTTGTCCAAAAGTTTGCTGCCACATGTAAATGCTTTTATTTCGTGTGGACTCCCTGGTACTCCTACTGCGGTTTGAGAAGAACAGGGTTACGTTACACTAAATTCACTCGCACTGAGTGACAGTATTTAATACCTGTGACAAGTTTTGTTTGCCCTGTCATGTGCTTCACTGCCACAACCAGCTGAACCACAGTTCACACCTCAGACACTCTTACGCCGTCAGTCATCACTGGCCGACTTTCCGCTGTTTACGCCAAACCAACCCACTCCACACTCCTCTCTATTCTTTTAATTACTGAAAGCGTTGAAAGTCGTCTTAATGCCGTTTGATTTGCATTCAGCTCATACTTTGTAAATATCTCCACACTTCACAGCACATTTTCCTCTGTCATCAGAGTCTATGCACACACCCTCACTAAAACCTTCGAGAAGCTGTTGCAGATATTGGCCAGCCAGAGGCAGAAAGAGCATTTTTAACTGTCAGATTTGTGCTACATATTGCCAATTTAGGCAGTTTTAATATGCGGTGTTTATGGTACAGCAAGGGCCATAGAGAGGTCTACTGCTTCTAATATGTTTCTAACAAAGAGGCTATTATTGATAGTTGGACTGAATGATGTTTGTGCAACATGTACTTGCACAAAAAAAGAGAAACTCACCAAAGCCGCGGTCGTATAAAATTTACACGCACCCTCAAAACCTTTGGGGGGAAAAGAAGAATAGAAAGCAAGTAGAAGACAGAACAGAGGAGGAAATAACTGGAAAGATTATTCTTACATTTGTTCCAGTGTATAATATCAGACTATATTTCTGGATGTAGTTAGTTTTGCGTGTCTGTTTGAGAAGCGGAGCTGCGAGGCCACAGCTGGTTGTGTTTAGGCTGTTTGTCCAGGGCGGCGCTGCGGTCGGCGAAGGCCGAGCGGCAGGCAAGAGACGCAGAGCGGCAGGTAAATCTACCTCCACCATATCCATCAGCATGTCATCATCCCTGAAGCAGCAAATGCTTCAGCATGTTTCTGATCACTTCCTCCCAGTGACCAGGCTCCACATCCAGGGGTTGTTGTGGATTTTGTTGTTGTTTTTTTCCCGCCTTTAAATCGTTCTCAAATGTTTTTGTGAAAATGTAGCACTCCAGTAATCCTGACAGCTGCGCAGGAAGAGACGGAGCCAGTTGTTTGGCTTTTCTCCACCTACGCACAAGAGGGGCTTTAAATTGTTAAGCCTGCGTACAACTGTTCAATATCCGGAGTATCTGTGATTTTTGTTACCCACAGTAAAGATCAGTGAACTAATCACCAAACTGTAAATCTTTACTGACAACGGAAAATCACTGAAATCCAAGACTGTCGGCATCAATAAAAATCTCTATAAAATTGATGTAATTGAAGCATTTTACTCTTTAACGATGTTTAGAGGGTTTTTAATAAGCAATAGGCGATTTCATGTTTCCTGGAGACTGAATATGTGTTGCACAGACACATTTTTCCATATCCAAACAGTTACTCTTTAAAAATGAGAATATATGGGAACACACCTTTCATATGAAGCCAAAGTCTGACAGTCTGCATATGAAAAATTGTCGTCCCCAATAAAGAACAGTAAAAACAAAAAATGAATCTTTTATTGAAGCATTAAAATCTCACGCTAAGAAATAAAATAAATGAATAAAAATCCAAAGTCGCATGGAAACATGAACAGCCAAGCTAAAGAAGTCAGATTTTACTGCAGGCAGCAGTGAAAAGAATGTGGCCTGTTAGTGTTATCAGCTCCTCTGAAGAACATTTACAGTGTTACGGAACTGAATGTGTTTATCTTTAGTTGCACTGATTACAGCAATAGAGTTTCCACAGGTCTGCCTAAAAATGTAAAACCTCCTGCTGCTGGAGTTCTGACTAAAACCAGGAAGATGGCGCACATCAGCCGGTTTTAAAGTCCTTACGCTCAGAGAATAGACTTTAAAATACTGATGTTAGTTTATAAATCACTGAACATCTTAGCATCTCTATACATTAAAGATCTGTTGTCATGGCAACCTTCCAGACCCCTCAGGTCTTCTGGTCTGGTTTTCTCTACATACAGAACCAGAACCAAACATGGAAAAGCAGATTTCAACTTCTATGCACCACAAATCTGGAAAAAAGCAGCTGAAACACTGAGTTCCTTTTAAAATCCAACCTGTTGGAGCTGCCTTTCATTATCAGTACATGGAAAATTGATCAATATATGTGATGGATTGATAACGGCATTTCACAAAATATTTCATAATTGTTGACTTTGAACTGCTTTGTCTCTGAAATGTGCTATAAATAATAAATTTGACTTCTGCCTGCAAAGCTTTACGGTAGAGAAGCTTTGCACCAGAGTTACATCGAGGTTTAACATCCCAGCTGCTGTTGGCAAACATTTTAAAAAAGGCTTTTTGTCCCCAAATGACTTAATTATTACATTTGTAACCCTGAAACCAGGAAGGATCTGCTAACACAATTAGAAAAAACAAAAAGAGAAAAGTCTGAGTGGTCTCTGCCTCCAGCTGCGGGTTTAGTTCCAAGAAGTGAGAAGTGCCATTAAAGCCAACGACCGTTCAGGCATTCAAATGCAGCCTGAATTATCTCATGCAAAAATAGAAACGCATAATGTTAGCTATTAGCATGCTAAAAAAATCACTTGAGCCTTGTTGAGATTAATAGTGCATTTTATCATTAAATATCATGTAAATAAAGTTCAACATCAATGCACAAACATCATAACCAATAAAACCCAAGAGAAGAAACTCAGAGCTGATGAACTGATGTTTGAAGGTCATGAAGTGAAAAACATCAGACATTTTGCACCACTGTATGTACAAAATTAATCAAAACAAACATAAGGCTGCAGAGAAAAGCTTGTCAGAGTATGACACAACATCTTAATATATACAAACAGAAACGAAGATATTTGTCTCGTAACTCATTGTCTTTGTCCCTCCTAATGTCGAGTGGAGCCGATTTGTGACTGGCACAATAACGTCTCGTTGTCTACATGCAGTATGTCGTGGACCATCAGTGGTCCTGGAACCACAGTTTGAGAAAGATTGGATCATTATACTAGAATAATCCATTCAAGTACTTTAAGTATTTTCAAAAGCAAGTGCGTACTCAATCACGTTTCTGTATGTTAATTTGTACTTTCTCCACTATTGCCAATGAATGACCATCTTGATGCACCCTGTACACCTTTAGGCTGCGTTCACACTGCAGCCATTCCGATTTGACGTAATGTGACCTGTATACAATATTTTTATGGCAGTGTGAACAGCACAAGTCAGATTCTTTTAGAATGTGACTCATATCCGATGCGTATCAGATTCAAATGCGACCAGAACGTCCAGGTCTCATTCAACCGAACTGAACGTCACTGATTCTCAACAAATCTCACTATTCTGAGTCCTGATACGAGCAAGTGGGAAGAAAAACAACAACCATGATGGACAATATGAGGATTAAGTTGTTAATATGTTGCTCCGGTTGGACAACAACTTCAAATATATAAGCTAAGCTCCACCGTTAG
>CAEGAF010134601.1:0-17615 GCA_903067075.1 Micropoecilia bifurca | reverse complement strand
TCAGATACTTTAAGACTTTAACTCAAGTAACATTTCAGTCAGTGACTTGGACTTTTACCAAAGTCATATTTTGGAGAAGAACCTAAACTTTTACTTGACTCTGAGATTTCAGTACTTTATACAACACTGCGGGTAAGAACACATGCTCTAGCATTGAATTTGCATATGTACCGCTCCAAATTCTATGAATTGGCTTCGTAATCAGTAATTATTGGTGACCTTTTCCCCCTGCATCATTGTGTTCTCCCTGATCTGACCCAGTAGCTGATTACATGCTACTGGGTGGTAATTAGCTGCTGGCCAAAGCTTCACAGGCTTTCATCTGCCTTTTATACACAGAGGAACTAGCATCCTCCACTTGCGCGCTCCAGGCTGCGTGTTAGCATGTAGCATCATCATGTCAGATTACAGTTGTTGCAAGTCAGCACAGATGTGTAATTAAGGAAGCTGGTGCAGCTGAGCGGACACTCGAAGCAAAATCCCTGAGAGGATTACGGATCCAGAAGTGAAGAGTTGTCACAATGACAAACAGTTTATCAAGTGGTTCATGTGAGGCCTGGATTGGTTGTTCAAGTTGATCTACAAGAGGAGAAAAAAAAGTATGTTGCTGTAGAAAATGTACATGTATAAAAGTCTGCTAACAATGGCATTGTTCTGCATGTTTTCTTTCTTTGCTATGATGCGCCTTTATGTCAAAACACAAGTGCAATTTACCAATTTCATATAACAGGAGGTTATTTTTTTTAAAAAGGAAATATTATGAGTTTTCAGGCACATAGTAATTATATTACCCTCAATATGGAGTTCAGTACATCATTTAGTAATGACTTTACTGAGTAAAATCCAAAAAGATGTTCACTGGACTGAGGAAGTTGGTTTTGAAAGCAACAACAGCTATAATAAAAAAATAATAATTTATAGAAAATAGAAAGAGGTGTAATAAGTACAACAGCTTTTACGGTACAAGCATCTAAATTATTTTGCAGCCTGACATTGTCCAGAAATTTCTTGTAAAGTAACGAGAAAGTTGTAAGAAGTACCTGGTAAGTTCTGTAAAGTATCTGGTAAGTTAAATGAAGGTACCAGAAACTATAATGTCCGGGGTTTGTTTCAAGTTCCACCACATTTAGTAATAGTTCTAAGAAAAGATCTGCACGGTTTTATGATCTGTGTTTGTATTTGGATTATTTTTTGGCTAATGTCGTCACTTAAGGTCTTCCATATTAATTAATTTCTTATGTTGCATTTATAGTTTGTTCTCATGCTAGTATCAGTCTTGGGCTTTTAAATAGTAAGATTTTTGTGTGTCCTGTTCTGTGTTTTCTCCTCCAGCTGTTCTGTTTTCCCTTCATTAGTCTCACCTGCTCCCATCTCTCTTCCCCATTTTTATTGTGCATTATTGTGCATTAGTCCAGTTCTTGTTCTCCTGGTGTCATATCTGTAAGTTATTTTTTATAATTAAGTCCTCTAATCACATTCTTGATTGTACTTGTGTCAAAACATTTTCTGATCTGATTGATGGCATAGAAATTGCTCTATAAAAATCTGACTGGTTTTATTCGGCATGACGTACAGCTTATATAGTCATGTATTGTTCTTCTACTAAATGGTAAAGATAAAGTGAAGTTTAGTTGAGTTGGGTTATTTCTTACAATGAAACTCGTTGTTGATTTTATTCAGGGCTCATTCAAAAATGTTGCTTGAATGAAAGTTTCTTGACTCAAAGTCAAAGCTACAGCGACTAATCCTGTCTGGAAAGCGTTGAACTCCACATTACTTCAAGCTCAGCACAAAAGTTTTTAAAACTCTCGTGGTTTTTATACAAGATGATTTACAGCTACATTGGTTTTTGACCTGTTTAAAGGACCAATTTAACTTGCTGAGTAGCGATGTAGCTATTCTTAGGTAAGCATTACATAAAGCTGAGATGAATGCTGCTGCTCTCCAGCACATGCTGCTTCAGTAAGCTGCAGTGTGAGGAATTTATAGAACATAAAAACAGGCCACGCTTCTTTCACAGCCTGTCTTTCTGGGGTCACATCTCATTCAGTCATTGTTGCTGGGGAAATCCTGATCCTGAACTTGCGGTATTGAAAGTAAAAATACTGATGAAGAGAGTTGCAATTGTCTTCTGCAAACTAAAGCTTTATCTAGACTCTGTTCTAAAACGATGTGGTAGTTTTTGATATGGGCGGCATAGATACATGCCCAGAGTGATGTTGGCAGGAATTGGGGATAGACAAAATAAATAGAGCCTTTCTGGGTGATTTCACACCTACAGAAGAGGATTAGGGCAACTAAAAAAAAAGAGATAAAGTCAAAATTATGAGATAAAGTCAGAATTATGAGAAAAAAGTCGGAAATCTGAGATTGAATACAGAATCCTGACTTATTTTTTATCAGAAATGTGAGTTTATATATTTTTTCAGTGGCCCTATTCTTCTTCCGTACACATCCGATTGTCCGGTGAATTTCAAAGTTGCAATATTGATCACATTTTCAGCTGTTGCGTTTTGCTTTCTAACTCCACTGTGTAAAACGAGCCAAACCCTTTCAAAAAGCTGTTCCCCTCCTCACCTCTGGTGGCGCTACGCCAAGAACCACTGAAGGAAACGACTCAAAAACCTCCGAAGAAGACACGAGAGCAATTTAACCTTTCGCTAAATGTAAACAAGAATAATGGATTAGCCACATATTTTAGCCGTTGTAGCATTTCTCTTTTGTAGCTGGAGCCATTTCTCACGCTAGCGCGGGACTCTCACGTTTGTTTTGGTTGTATTTACCCAGAATTCCCTGCGCTATAGTCCGCTTCATGCTAGGTTTTTAGGTACAGCAGAGATCACTTTTTTTTCTTTTTCTTTTTGGTCCACATCAGAGTTTCACACCTCTTCAAACGAACCGGACTTTCTAGAGTGAAAGCGGACTAAACAGGGCATACTTCATCGCTCAACTGATTTGAATTCACTATTTGCATGTTTAATCTGTATTTTTGGAGGTGCTTTCAAGGTAGCAATGATAGAATAACCGTATTTGAAACTGAAACTCACATTTACAGTCATCTCCAGCAAACAAAACAGGACTTTAATGTACATTTCATTCATGTTTAAGTGTGGAGAATAGAAAAGCAAGCAATGGCTGAGGCATGAAAACTCCTCTGCCTGTTCATGGATCTGACTAATGCCTGTCTTTTTCTGTAATTCCACAGTGACAGTTTAGTTGCTGCTCACTGCACACTTAAAGGTTGTCACTTCTCAGAAAAAATAAAAACATCCCCCATGGACAGCTTACAGCTCTGGATCATGGAAAACACAAGAGAAGCTGTTTAATATGCTTTCTTTGGTTTTCTCTCATAATGTTAACAGTGACTATTCTGTCTCTTTGCTTGGCATTCAGAAAATTTGCACTGATTTTTAATGTATTTGCAAATCTAATTTGTAACATATTACTCGACTAATAGAAATAAAAACTTTAAAGCTAACATTCCAGATTATTTTTCACTACAAAACATCATAAAAAGTTAATTTTTGTGAGTTTGGTTAGTAATATATTTATTGATATTATACGAACATTAGTAAACAAATGGCATAATGAAGATGGGGAATCTCATCTTTCAGTAGGACAGAGATTCGAAACATACAGCCAGAGCTACAAATGAAATGTTTCAGATCAGGTTAATGTGATAAAATTGCCCCGTCAAAGTCTGGACTAGGATTTAATTGATAATCTGTAATATGTAGTGACATTAGCTAAATGGGAAAAGTAGTCAACTTACAACTGGAAAATTGTGCGTTAGAGTCCAGTTTCGTCCCCTGCCACGCTTTATTTTGGTTTTTGGAAAGGCATCCATCTTCATATCAGTGTATAAATATAAGTGTGACTCTTTGAATTTGGTTTATTATTGTATAAATTTGCTTTGGAAGGTTTGTCTGACTAAACTCCTGCAAAAAACGACTTCATCCATCTAATCTAAATGAGCTGGAACTAGTTTCATAAGAAAAATAGGTCAAATACTTGCACAAAGTTTCCCCCTGAAAACCTGCTACGCCCGGTGGCTGGGCGCTCGCAGTCATTCAGCCAGTGGCCCGCCATGTTTTTGAGTTAAAAAATGTTTAAAGTTGACAGGAAATTTGAAAATGTCACTTGATTATTATGTGTTATTGGAAGACTGGAAGATTAATATCTGAACACAAACTATAAAGTCTTAAAAAATGCAAACATTAAAAAAAAAAGCTTAAATGTTGGGGCACAAGTAAAGCCTGGTGGCCCGCCAGGCTTATGATACACTGGGGAAAACCTTGCTTGCAGTTTTAACTGCATAAAATGTGGATATACAAGGTGGACTAAATACAAATAAATTCTAATATGTGCCACATTATATACATATATATGTTTTGTAATATCCCAGTAAAATAAATGGATTAATAGTGAAAATACTACGATGGGAAATGATGTCTAAGCTTCTCCATTGCTGTGCATTCCTTCCTGTAGTTGTAAATGAAAATAACCAGCCAAGGTTTACATTTAATAGGTTTACACACTGTTGCATTATGCAGAAATATGCAAAAATAATTACCCGTCACCACATGAAAATTAGCTGGTTGTTACTCGTTTACCCTTTTGAAAAATTCACATGCTTTTAAATCAATTTTAAGGGCTAAACTGTAATTATGAGCCACTCTGACAACTACCAGCAGACTTCAACACGTCACAAGTAGATGTTGATATTTTTCCAGTGGGTTGACATTCAAACAATGAACAGCCTGAATGTGTTCTTCAGTTAAAAAAGAAACGTACCATATTTTGTTTATATAAGGGATAGAGATTTGAAAATTGTCATGTTTAAGAAAATGCTCTAAGAATAAAGACTTTAAAAAATATATTTATTTTAATTCTTGATTTCAGCATTCAGTCGAAAATTGTAACATTGATAAACTTTCTACACTTAAAGACAAATGGCCAAAATGTCTCAGCAACACCGTCCTGTAGTTTATTACGGCCACATTCTTAAACCAAGCAGTGGGAGAGCACAATATCAAATCCCAGCCATAGGATGGATGAATAAATTATGATATTCAGAACAAAAATATCAAATCTGAGGGCAGCAGCCTGGAGTGACTGGGAGGAGATCCCAGAACAAAGGACTGGTGCTGTGCAGCAGACACAGCTCAGTAATCTGAAAGCAAACAGAGAAAAAAATCATCAGATTTTCTCTTTGAAATGTCTGCAGTTAAAGAGAAAAAAAAATTACACAGCAATATTTAATTTTATAGATGAATTACTCACAGACTGATGCCTTTATTTTTGTTTATTGTTATGATTTTCCACTCATAATTTATAAATAATATATAAGCATAAGAATCATAAAGATCCTGCCTAAAATCAGTAGCAATCAGTAGCACATTGCTGGTAGATGTTTAGTTTACTACGGAGCAGAAAGCTGATGTCGTTTCTCTCTACATACAGTAGGTGGCGCAGGTTGCTACAATAGATAGTGGCCACACAGGCGTTAGTTCTCTAGAAGGGAACTAACGCACCCAGCACAACACTTTTATCTTATTGGCTGAGATGTTGCTAGGTGACTCTGCCAAAAGGCAGTTTCATGTTTCATAAGCGAGCAGAGATCAGGTCTGAGCGCAAGAAGTTTTGAGTACAAGTATTACAAGTTTTGAAAAGACATGAAGTCCTGCTTTCAAAGTGAAAATGTAAGCAAACGTATTAAAAGTTTTGAGACCAAAAGATATGAAACCTTGCTTTCAGACTGAAAATGTGTACTTTTGGATTATGGCAGAAAAATTCCCCCATATTGACTGATTGATAACCCCAAAATTATACGGCATTCATGTCCGTGATTGGTGTATCTATGTGTTTCACCAGAACTATTTTAATTTCAAGTTCATTTAAACATGTAGAGGTTCTCAGAGGTAAAAAAAAAAAAAAAAAAAGACAATCTGACATCAGTCGAACATAAAGAAGCGTTTTCTCTTCTTACTCCTCCTTCCTTTCTCATGTTCCCTTCACAGACAGTAATTTCTTGTTGGGTAACGCCCAGGGCCACCGCGGCTACCCCATCGTTTACTGCTCTGATGGCTTCTGTGAGCTGACGGGTTTCACTCGCACCGAGGTGATGCAGAAGAACTGCACCTGTCGCTTCCTGCACGGCGCCGACACCTGCGAACACATGGCCCAGCAGATAGAAAAGGCTCTGGAGGGACGGGAAGAGTACCAGACTGAAGTCCACTTCTACAAAAAGAACGGTGAGTGCTTAGAAACAGGATAAAGAGATGCCGATTTTTTAATTCTGCATGGAGACGGATTTTATTGGGATCTACATGGTTGTTGGTCTATTTCAGAAACTGCTGAAATACTGGGATTTTCACACACAACCATCTCTAGTGTTTACAGAAAAAGAGAAAATATCCAGTGAGCGTCAGTCACGTGGCCGCAACCGCCTTGTTGATGCCAGAGGTCAGAGGAGAATGGCCAGACTAGTTCGAGCTGAAGGAACGGCAACAGTAACTCAAATAACCACTCGTTACAACAGAAGAGCATCTCTGAACCCACAACACGGAGAACCTTAAGGCGGCTGGGCTACAGCAGCAGAAGACCCCACCGGGTGCCACTCATGTCAGCGAAGAACAGGGAACTGAGACTATGGTTCTTAGAGTCACCAAAATTGGACAGTAGAAAATTGGAAAAACGTTGCCTGATCTGATGAGTCTCGATTTCTGCTGCGACATTCGGATAGTTAGGTCAGAATTTGGCGGCAACAAGAAGAAAGCTTGGATCCATCCTGCCTTGTATCAGTGGTGTTGGGGAAATTTTCCTGGCACACTTTGGGTCCATCAGTACCAACCGAGCATCATGTCAACGCCAAAGCCTACCTGAGGATTGTTGCTTACCATGTCTTTCCTTTATGCCAAAGTGTGCCCATCTTCTGATGGCTACTTCCAGCAGGATATTACGCCATAAAGCGAAAATCAGCTCAGAATTCACTGGACTCAAATTGCCTCCAATGGCCTCCACGGTCTCTAGATCTCAATCCAATAAAAAACCTTTAGGATGTGGTGAAACGGGAGAATCGCATCATGGATGTGCAGCCAACAGATCTGCAGCAACTACGTGATGCTATCATGTTGATATGGACCAGACTCTGAGGAATGTGTCCAGTACCTTGTTGAATCTCTGCCACAAAGGATTAAGGCAGTTCTGAAGGCAAATGGGGGTCCAACCCGGTTCTAGCAAGGTAGCCGTTGAGTGTACTAAGGCTGTTTATCAGCTTAGTTTTAATCAATATGGTTGAAAAGATTTTATAAAAATATGGCAACTTGGAAGCAAAATATAAAGAAAATTAATTCAATGTTTTTAAGCTAAATTTCAAACAGGTATCGTCTCCATCATTGTTCCTCTAACTACCCTGTTCAGGCATGATTCATTTTTGCTCTCTGCATCATGAAGAGGACATTTATTTTTAGACAAGACCGTTTTAACGGTTTGTTTGAATTATGAATGCAGGATCTCTTAACAGTGATTCTTTGGAGAGAATATCCATAATTATCAGCACAAAACAATCAGATGAAGGAGAAAATGAGAATCAGATTCTTATTAGCAACTGGAAGAAGCGCTGATGGGAATTAAAATATCGCATAAATAAGAGTTTCCACTTGTTTTCTGCCTGCTGATCAAGCTTTTTGACTACAGAACAAAGGCTTTCTGTTCTGTCTTGATCTGAACTCCATTCCTGCTGAGATTTTGCTAATCCTTCGGGAGGGTTTGAGCTGAAAACATGGTGTCATGCATGAGCAGGGAGCATATACCATGGTTGTGTTAAGCCTCAATGAGTGGCACACAGGATTATATGTGTTCAACAGAAACCTGCTGCCTCAAAATGTGAGGCGCGCTAATGGGTTGCAAAATATCCACTGAAGCTAAGTGCCTTCTCTTCTAATCTTCTAAAAGTCCTTAAAATAATTTAAACCAACCATTAAAGCGTTCTTGTTGGAGAATGGAGAAGAAGAGCAGATCAAAGGCAGCAGAGCAGATGTTCGTGACGCTCGCTGTGTGCTGCAGACTGACAGAACTTCATTTTCTGCACAAACACAGCAATCTAGTGTTTTCTTACACATAAACAAACACACCAGAAGCTCTACGGTAGACATAAAACATCTGTGTTGCAGCAGAGCATCATTTCTCCACATTAATGACCAAACTGGATCCTGTTGATGTCTTGGATCTTTAGGTTCTCCTTCCCTCTGTGAACTTGTTAATTCGGCCACTTTGTTCCTGATTCTTTAAAACAGGGGTGTCAAACTCAGTTTCATTTTTGGGCCGTATAAAAAAATCTGAATGCTCTTAAAGGGCCGGTTCTTCCAGAATGTATTGATAAAACCAATTTAACTGTTGAAATATTAATAAATAGCTATCCGACCAGGATTTTGTGATTGTTTTGTGTCTTTTTATAATCAAAATCCCATATTTTGTGATGCAAAGTTAGAGATATTTATAAGGAATTTTTATTTGCACTAATGAAGCCTTGGCATAAATTCAATCTGGAAGACTCTTCAGCCTCACCTACATCATCCAATCACCGCATCATCTGCCGTCAGCCTATCAGCAGGGGACCGTGCCCCGTCTTCGCCAATCACCAATCAAGCTCCCTCTTTAAAGGATCTTCATCCATGGCATTTCTCTGTCTCTCTAGATTGAGATGTAGGATGTTACATGTGACTTCTTATAACTTGAAATGACTAGATGTCATGTAATGCTGTGGCAGCAGTCAATTAGACCCAATATTTGTGACCAAGTTTGAGAAACTTATTCAAATAAAAAAGCTCAGGTGTACTACTATGAGTTAGATCACTCAATCAATCATTAACTCATTGTAAGTATAAAGAGGCATTTCTGTCATAGATGTCCTGATTTTAGAAATAGAAACAAAAATTCATTAAGTATTGTATTTTCCGGACTATAGAGCGCACCTTACTAGAAGCCGCACCTACACATTTTTTTGGAAAAAAAGGAAACTTATATATAAGCCACTGGTATCTCCGCCACTGTCGGTTTTCCATAAGGACCCAGCAGAGGGCTGTGTCCTGATAAATCCACTGGATATATTAAGGACGCAGTCCTCCATCTCCAACACCGAACCATGGATTCGTTCACGCCAAACTTACGCGCAGCATCTCTGGCCTCAACTTAAAAGCTGCATCATATAAGTTTGAAGAAATTTCTTCGTCGTGCCTGCTGTTAGCATGTGCTTGTTCTAAATTAAAATTCTTCTTTGATTTCCAACTTTGACTTCCAATGATTCACATCCTGCTAAATTCGCCCTGGTGGTTGAAGAAAAATCCACAGCATGGCTCAAAATGTAGGGAAACGTAGCGGCTTATAGTCGGCTTTAAGAGCTGACTATTCTCAACTAATGAAGACTTCCCTTTGGTTGGCCAACTTAGGAAAACAAATACTTGCACTAAATGAATTTTTCTGATTTTCTTTAGGTGTGGCCTTCTGGTGTCTGCTGGATATTGTGCCCATAAAAAACGAAAAGGGCGAAATGGTTCTCTTCCTCTTCTCATTCAAGGACATCACTGACAGCTATGGGAAGGGCCATCACAGCAGCAAGAGGGGTGGTAAGATAAAAAATAATAATAATTCAGTTTACCACCTGCTTTTATTTTCATACCCATTGTACTTCAAACCCTTCAACTGTTTCCAAACAAATCCCAAAGGTTTTATTTGTGAGCAATAGCAGGAAAAAACTAAAATGTAATTGTCATCATAGAGTTCATTTTTATTTCCAACTCTTTCAGAAGACAACAGGTACAGGAGGAAGAGCAGCTCTCACTTCCGCGAGGCCAGGAAACACGGACGCACCGTGTTGTACCAGCTGACCAGCCGATTCTCCAGAGGAGGCAAGAGAGACGTCAACCTGAGCGGAGTGAGTTTATTTACTCAGGCTTACAGATTTATTACTCTGTTGATCCGCACAGACTTTTTAAAATAAGAAAAAACATCATGTTTTACCAAGGAGTTGGGCGGTAAATAAATTTAACCTCACAAACAGGTAAACTGTCATCTGCAAATAACTTTATACATAAAAAAATCTGTAGTTTTGATTCCAACTGTTAATATTTTCCCATTGAAAAAGTGAAATCAAATCATAATTTTAGTTAAAATGTAGTTACATTTCTCAGTACCTGCTGCAAAAGGAGGATTATTATTATAAATCCTTTTCATTCACTTTAGACCCAACTGAGAATTTAAAAATGCTAAAATGACCATCCTGCATTGCAGATGCTACACATTTTTATTTTATTTGTGTAATTTCTAAATCTAAAGATGTACTAAGTATCATAAAGAAGGCATTTATTTATGAATCAGTTTCTTCTGGGTTAATCCACTGCTAATTCAAAAAAATCAAATTAATTTCAAACATAGATTATTTTGTGTTGTTGATGCTGAGAATCAAAATCTGAATTTCTTTCTTTGTCATTGTGCACAAATAAAGCAAAATTTAAAGAAATAGCAACAAAGAAAAGAAACACAACAAGAATAAATAAGTAATAGATAAATAAATAAATAAATACATAAGTAATAGACATATAGAGGTAAATAAATAAAAGTAAATAAAAATAAGTAGAGTTAGATAAATACATAAATAAATAAATATTTAAACTTTAAGGGTCTAGTTTCTTATTTAAATCTCCCCTGTGCAGATAGAAATGTGATTTAAATATATTTTTTAATTAAGGTGTGTTTATTTATACATCACAGACAAAACATAAAAATACAGACATAATGCTGGAAAACTGAAAATGTGCCATCATAACTGTGTTACTTTATTTAGCTAAAAGTCTGTTTGGAAAGCAAAGTCTTTCTAAGATAAAATTAGAAAGACTAAAAGCTAATTTAGTTGCTTGTATCCAGGATTTTATTCTTTAGGTCATGATTAAAAAGAGAATGGATCCTAATATCAAACCTTGAGGTACCTCAAATGACTGCTGGGTAAAAACCGCTCAGAATCTGATTTGTAATTAAACGCAAAACAATCTAACACAAAATGTGAATAAACTTCTAAGCTTCTTGCATGCAGAAACATCATCTGTTTCAATTGTATTTGGAAAAACAGTCACAACAGCCAGGAGATGAGCTTTGCCCTGCATTTCCATGAAGAGAGAACACCTGCTCACTCTGAGATTCACAATGTTTTTATTCTCAGATTTTATTCCAGCACTCTTACACCCTGTAGGTATTTTTATGCTATGCAATCCAGGGAGTAATGTGTTCATAACCTGCTCTCAGCTGTCTCTTAATCTCACTTTTTCTATCCAATTTATTCTTTCCCACTGCATTTATTGTATTTTTTAAAACTTCCACGGGGGTAGTAGTTATTTTTTTCCAAGCTATTTTATGCAAATTACAATTTTATGAGCAACGGAAAGGTGGCAGAGAAACAACAAACACCTCAGGTGGTGATTTAACCTAAAGAAAATATAAATGACACAGCAGCCGAAAATACAGAATAACAAAGAAGTCGTCAAATTATATATAAGATACTGCATGTCGCTCACTGCAAATAAAATCAGGCATATGAAAAAAAAAATGTAGGAAAACAGTGGTTTTATAAACTAAAATATATCAAACAATGGGGGAAACTGGAAGGCCTTTGATAAACAGCTACTTGTTTTGTTTGATTAAACTAAAAAGGTCACTTTAATGTGAAAGAAAATAGCAGTTATGCCTAATTTAGCTGTTTGCTGGTTATTTATTTATTATAGTAGGAAAATTTAATATTTATATGTGGCTGTTGTTCAAAACGGGTTGCATAATTATTTATAAATGTTTGGTTAAAACATCCTAAGAACATTTAATCAGATCCTTTTTCTTCTGCTGTTTTTTTAGGTTATTAAGGCCATTTGTTATGGGGGGATTTTTCTGACCGCACATTTTCAGTTTGAAAGCAGGGTTTCACGTCTTTCTCCTCAAAACTTTTAATATTTGTGCTTACATTTTCAGTTTGAAAGCAGGGTTTCACGTCTTTCTTCTCAAAACTTTTAATATTTGTGCTTACATTTTCAGTCTGAAAACAGGGTTTCACGTCTTTCTTCTCAAAACTTGTAACACTTGTACACAAAACTTCTGCTGTCTTTCAAATATTCACTTCTTTATCAAACCTTTGCTCAAAACTTGTCTGATTGCTTGGAGCAATAAAGTACCGTCGCCTGGCAACCGCTCAGCCAATAGAATGAAAGTGTTACTCTGGGTGCGTTTGTTTCCTCTTAGTGGGCGTGCCTGTCTGGCTACTATCGACAGTTATTCCCCCATAGTTTGTTAACTCTGTATATTATCTGGTTTCCTCCTTCCTCACCAGTTCAACATAAATCTCTACCTGTTTATTTTTTGTTCCTCTAGCTTGGTTTCTCTCTGCTCCATGCTTGAATGTAATTGGCTGTTTCTCTGGATTGATTTTGGCTCCTAGCCCCGCAGCGTCTTTATTTTTAAGATTCATTAAGGTTCCCTTTATTTCACCCCCTGCCTGCATGCTCTGTGTGTTTAGGTTTAAATCGCGCTCCTCCTGGCAGGATACTGAGTTGTGTGTATCTGCTACTGAAGGCGATCTTGTTGGTGAAGGAAATCTCCGTTTGATTTTTCCTCTTATCTGTCATGCTTATTTTCCCCTGCTGGTACTTTTCTCTTCCTCTAAGCTACGCTTTCCATCTGTCAAACTAACCTAATGACTTTCTTCCCTCATCCCTCTGGATCTTTTCTTCCTCCAAATATTTACTGCAACCTATTTTTTCCCTTTTTTTCTTTTATCACAATCGAAACACTTTGTGTTAAATATTTTTGCTCATCTGCTATGAACTTCAGTTGCCATTTGGTTTCCTTTCAGCTGAGTATTTACAACAGTCCAAGATAACATGGTTTACAGTTTCTATACTCTAACAAAAGTCACAACGTCCAGTGTCATTTTTCCCGATAATTTTCTTAATTTTGCTAACATAGATTTGTCCTTCTTATTCTTGCCACAATGCAAATTGTGTTTTTGTAATACAAAAAGAAAGACAATTTGATTCTTTTTATAAAAGTGCAGAATAGCTGTGCAGAAAATGTGTTAGTCTTGCTTGGCAGCAAGCAGAGCATGCTAACACACATTGGGATACCAAATAACTAGGCTTGTCACAATAATCAATAAATAAATTAATCGCATGATAAATTAAAACAAACTCAATCATTTCCATTGGCCTGACTTATTGTTTATCTGCTTTTTTTCTCTTTCTACTAAAAACTGGATGATAAAAGTATTCAGTTTGGTGCTTTTATCTCAACTAGCTCTTTTTTTTGAAGGACAATGTTGTTTACAAAGACTTCAAAATTAATTTTATTTGTTGTTTTAGTTATTTATTTTGAATATTTAAAATGTCGTCCAGTTCCAGTGTTAAATGTTCACTAGAATTCAAAGTTTGCTGATCTTTGAGAATGTGTTTTTGCATTATTATTTTGCCATTATCATTATATTACTTAGAAATGGTCTCAAAACAACAATATTATTGTTTATCACAATAAGTTCTAAAACAATTCATCATCCAGCAAAATTTGTTACCGGTACAGGCCTACAAATAACTATTAAATGCACATCTGTAAAACCAGTTGAAAACTTCTTCAGGGCAAAATTCACACATGAAGCTTTTTTTTGTTGGTGTGATTAGTTAACCCTCTTTCTAATAACGCCCTGGGCAACTCCCCATAGCACATACATTTACCTATACCGTAAAGTTGTGCAAACTAATTGTTTACGAAAATAAATTTGCCAATTTTGAAAAAACTCATGATTCTCGAAGAATAGTGTTTGCACTGGGATGAGGTGGTTGGTGTTTTTGGCAAAACTGCAATGGAAACTGTTTTTTTCTTTTTCATCAAACGAGTTGTGATGTTACAAGTGAAGGAAAAGACGAAGAAGACGTCTTATTCACATGTAATTTTAACTGTTCCTTATTTCATGGAAACACTGCAATTGCAAAATCGTTATTTTTTTTCCTTCTTCACATAAGTGAAATATTGACAAAGTTTGTAATGGACAGTTGAAGTCCAGCTCTCCAAGGCCATGTCTTCTACAATTTTTTAAATATATCTCTGCTTTAGCACACCTGAATCATATAATTAGGTCATTAGCATCAATCCTCCTCACCTGACTGCCCACGGAGAAGGTAATTCAGGGAATTTGATTCAGGTGTGCTGGACCGGGAACTCATCTAAGAGATGGAGAGTTTGACACCCCTGGTCTGTGTTGCACCAGAGAGTATTTTTATATCCTGGCAATGCTGAATCATTCCAATCCTTCCAAGACTATCTTATAAATAATATATACTTTTGCTGCTTGAGTCTCAAAAGGCGAGGAAAAAAGCCATTTAGGAATACTCATGGTCACACTCACACATCCTTAAGCGGTGCTAAAGCCGTTAACAGATCAACAGAAAGAGAAGCTGAGGTGTAAAGCTAATTTACAAATAGAAATCCTTCCATTTCTGTCACATAACCTTTACAAAAAAAGTTCAGCACTTTTTCTGTCGATGAAACCTGCTTACCAAGGTGCTGACATGTGCTTTTTTTGTTTTTGTTTGAATGCTGTCAGCCTGTGAGTTATCAGCACCGAGCCATTTCTCACTGACAAGGAACTCTGAGGGATTTCATGCTTTTCTGTTACCCAGGAGAAAAAGACTGACTTGTAGAAACGTTCCCCTTGCAGTTGTCCTCATCAAAGATCGCATTTTTGTCCTCAGTAAATACCTTAGCATGCTTGAAATGGAGCTGAATCGCAAAGCTTTAGGCAGCAGGTCGGATTTATAACTGTGACACACATTATCGCGTGTCCTGGCAGTGGAAGACAGTGGAGCTTTTCACCTCTTCACTGCATTTCTTATTTTAGAAGAAAAAGAGAATGATGTGGAGGTTACTGAAATAGAATCAGTCAATTTTCTCCAAACCACCTCAGCAGCTTCTAGGTTAAGATTTCATCTCCCGGTTTTGCTGTTACTCAACTCGAGTGTCCAGAGGTGGCCACGTTCTTGTCTAGATAGCTTTTTATTTTATTTTTTTTGTTCATTCTCCATACTTTCAAGGCTGTCACCTTTCCTTCCTCCCAGCTGAACTTGGTCAGCTCTATTTTCTGAAAAGTTCCCTGGCTTCCAGCATAAATTTAAAATGCTCGAGTCTTTTTTGTTACTTTCTCTTGACCTTTACATGTGTGTACAGTATCTAAAAATTGTACTCAAGTAAAAGTAGCACTACTTCAACTCAAGTAAAAGTAAAAAGTCTAAGAAAATACTCAAGTAGGAGTAAGAATGTATGTGGTAAAAAGTCTACTCAAGTACTGAATAACTGATCAAATTATAAATTATTTTATATATAAGAATTACATAATCAGATGGACCAAAATATAAAGTGAGAATTTTGAATGTAAATGACAATAATTCTTATACGTAACAAAAAATAAAATCAGGCAAAAAACCTTTTTTTCCAAATCAGTTTCTTTCAACAAAAAAACTTTTAAAACTTTAACAAAAACTGCAAGTGTGTCTGTTTTTGGTGAATTTTTGGTTATACAAAGTTTGTTTTTCATTCAGAAAATCCAGAAATTTTACTCAAGTAAGAGTAGAAATGCTTGATAATAAAACTATTCAAGTAAGTGTAATTGAGTGAATGTAACTAGATATGACCCAGCTCTGGTTTATTGAGATAATTCTGATCCACTGCAACTTCTCTGCACATTTTGGATTTAATAAGGATGTAAACAAGAAGACCCTACAAGAACACAGATTTAAGAAATGTACTATAATTTATGATGGACGGGGATTGTTTTTCTATTAGATTACACAGGATATTTGTCCATATGTCATTTTAAAGTTTGAAAATATTTATTCTGTTGTCACAAAAACCTTCCATTTTAACATGGATACATTTGAGACTTTTCTCTCCTTTCCCCAAAAATGATTCCCTTCCTCCAAACTAAACTCTGCCATCTGACACTTGGCGGGATAAAGCTCAGCCGTGTATGAAATGATCAAGCCCTTTAATTGTAATAAGTTTCCTCTTGACTGGCCACGGTCCTTTTTCTGTCATTTTATGGCGTTTCAGCGCAGACTTTTAAGGGCCTTATCACCGTCTGTATGGATGGCTGTCTCTCAGAGATTACTCCTCACATCACTGTTCGTTTTCACTTCAGTTGCTGCTTTGCTCAACAATCGGCGGTCAGCGCACAGGAGAGGGTGTTGACATTTAAATGGTCGCTTTCTGCAAAACGTTGGCACTGCAGTGTCCATCTGATTATCACTAATAGTTGCAGCCCTCCCCCTTGTGACCATCTGGATGTTAAGTTATTCATTTATGCAGCTTGTCAAGGGTTCTGTCTGCATTTTGTATAATTAACAAATTAAGCTTAAAATTCAAGTAGCTAACATAGTATTAGATATTTACCTTCACCAAACAAGCCTCATTGTTATCCACTTCAACAGAAACAGCTTTAGTCGTGTGGTTCTACACTTCACTACAAGGATTTTACTTTAGTTAGACCAATTATATAAGGAAGTTAGCATTTTGTTTATTGACCCTTGCAAGTACGTCACTTAATCATTCAAGGCGCCATGATGGACGTCGGAAGTGAGAGACGGAAGTGTTGAAGTTTTTATTATTATTATTATCATTATTATTGTATGAACATACAATCAGCTCCATAAAGGTACCGTAATGTAAACATTCTAAGATCACAGAACAAAGTTTCAACAGAGCCAGACAACTGGGAGTGAGGAAAAGAAAAAAAATGAAAAAAAACATAAATGATACAAAAGAAAATTAAAAATAAATAAAAACATACAACAGGGCAGTATATTAAAGTATGAAATGTTTCAAAAAAAATCGGACAGAAAGTGTTGAAGTTGTTTTCCCAATTTTTTTGTTGTTTTTTTTACAGTTTATTCATGGCTTCTACTTATCCGAGTCAAGCTAATTTGTCTGTGAACGTAACACACCTGTTTGGTGCTCATACGCAGCGGAAACCGACCCAGACCTTCTTCCTCCTGACGTGTGGATTAAAAATTACAGACTTTTCCTGAATTCACGCCACATGATTTATGTCATAAATGGTGTTTCCCCTTAAACCGGAGCAGCATTAAAAACGTACAAAAGACGAGAAGTTAACCAGTTTTTCCATACATGCTAGGTTACATCACTGTTTCTATGGTTATATTAAAAGAGGAAAATTTCTAAAACTTTAAAAACCTTTGACTCGTTATATCCTCTCTATGCCCTGGTTCAGAAAAATGCTGTGTGCAAAGACTGAGATCATGCAGAGATCACAGCGTCACAATAATCTGCATTTATTCAAGACAGATGCAAACTATCTCCAGAAAAGCTCAAACATCAGAAACCTCAGAGCACAAACAACACATGAATTTACCTGAGAAGAGGAAACAGACAAACAGAAAGCAAGAATGTCCTTGGAGAAGTTGCAAAGAGCAAAATCTGATCTGTTACTCTGTGTGGAAAGTTTTATCTTCTTTTCTTTAATTTATTCAAATAAGGCGTATCTTTGCTCATCCAACCAGGACCTGTCTCTGACCCTT
>CAEGAF010134593.1:0-72318 GCA_903067075.1 Micropoecilia bifurca | reverse complement strand
ACACACACACACACACACACATACACACACACACACACAAACGTTTGTGTGCTTCCCTCTCTGGTATCATCGGTTTTACAAAATTTCCCGCATGTTGAACCCAACCATGCACAAGTGTGCAGAAAAAGCATAAACTCAGACAAAAATGCATTGCTTTATACATAATATGAGTTCTATGAGGACAGTGATCATTTGGGGTTAATAAGGAACTTAAAAGGAACTTAAAATGTCTTATAGTGTAGGTTTTTTCAACCCCATGCTCAAAGATTGGGGGAAATTCAAATGAGACAGCTGTCAGAGGTTAATATCTGGCTGTCACCATTAGCCAGAGTGAGTGTGCAACAGCATATCTACATGCTGTAATTTTCATAATTACTAAGTAAAGTCAAATGTTAATTTCAGTTCTGTCTTCTATTTACATTTGGTCAAAAACTCAGACTCTTGGTTGAGCACATCGCCGTATTTGCTCGATAAATTAAATTATCAATTTCAAGATAAAGTTGCAAAGAAGTTATTTTATGTTTTTTGTATAAAAATACCTTTCCAGGATGAGCTGTGGTGTCGCAGGGGTTAAGCACAACCCACATCGATGCAGCTGTTGCAGGTTCGATTCCCAGCCTTGGCGACCTTTGCTGAATGTCTTCCCCCTTCTCTCATTACCCACTTTCCTGTCAATTATCTATCAAATAAAGGCCACTGGAGCCAAAAAAGTTTTTAAAAAATAAAAATACCTTTCCAATACGATTCGTCAGAAATCGTGTTTATAATAAAAAAACTATTTATAAATAAATGAATAAAATAAGGGTAATGTTTGATTACGTTTAACTTTCTGTTGAGGATGTAGAATATTTTTATTATTTGTTTTTTCTTCGCTCTCCAAGCTTAGGGGTTTGCATCAAACTTAACAAATATTTCAGTGTAAAATTCATAGCGAACTTTTCTACGGAGTACCATGGCGTTGCTAATGTCACATTTTGCTTAACATTTTGTTTCATGGCACAAACAAAATATATAAATTATCCTTGAAACCCAAGACAGAATTTTGATTTTCCTTGTCGGTGGTGTTTAAAAACCCATCCATCCACCGTCTTCACCTGTTTACCATTGCAGGGTGGCAGGAAAGCTGGTGTCCATCTCCAGTAATTACTTGGTGAGATGCAGGTGCACAGGTCACCAGAGAGGTCAGACTGCTTCCAGACACACCTGTATCTCCAAAATATGAAAAGTTTTGTTTAGTTCAACAAGAGTTTGTCTCACAGTTATTAAACTGTCTGTAACAATTCCTAAAAAAAATGTAACTTTAGCATTTTTAAATTTATATTTTAATCTTTTTCAATTGGTTAAAGTGCTAAAGGGTAAATATTACTTTTAGAGAATAACTACAAGAAAATATTTTTTCCAAAGGAAATCATGATGGAAATGACTGCAACAAGTGAGAAAACTTCTACTCTTATGTATTTGTTTAAACTGTTTAGGAAAGTTTAAAACATCCAACTGAGACAACCAATCCTCTACAAGGAGCAAAGTTTATTTCTCTTTCTTCGACAGTAAAAAGTAAAGCAAGAAAATTTGAAAAATATTTTTTGCTGATGTTTTAACATGCATGATTAAAAATAGAAACAATTAAATACGTAAAAATAAATGCGTACATGAATGTTTAGTTATCTTTCCTGCTCGTTTCAACTTGAATTGGATAAAAATCTTCCCAGTGATGTAATTATTTCTTCCCTGTGTCTGTATTTCCTGGGTCTTTTGTCCTCCTCTGCTCTGCTCTATCTTTAATCTTTACACACCCATTAAACCCTCTCTGTCGTTTCCTCCGCTCCTCCTTCTCACCTCTTTCTCAACAGCAACCTATAACTGTACCCATGTTTGGACAGCACTTTAATTTTGATTTCAAGCAAGACTGAGCAGAGTGTATGAAGCGGAGAGGAAACTAAGAATTACTGATAAAGAAAGTGTGTGTGCATGTCTGTTTGAGAGAGAGCGAGCGAGAGATCTCATTATGAAAAGGTCACAGAGCCGCATGTGGCAGAGAAGGATCGGGCATTAGACAGGTTGTTACTGGTCACATGTGCTTAAACTTTTCAGTGTGTGTCAAGGGAGAGTGTGTGTATTCACTGCTGACTCTGTCGTGTTTTTGTTTTTTCTAGTTTTTCTGCGGCGGCGCCTCTGTGTCTTTGCTCCTGTTATGACCGCATGTCATTGGCAGAATGTGAAGAACAGTTTTTCTGCACATAGCAACATTTTGCAGTTGATCATGGGATGACCGCTGCTCAGTAGGTAGAGTAAGTCGGAAGTTGTGGGTCGATTCCAGCTTCCTCCCGTCACGTGTCGATGTGCCCCTGGGCAAGGCACTTAACCCCATGTTGCCTACTGATCTGCGTATTGGCATAAAAATTTGTGAGAGTGACTAGATAAATGTGGCTCTAATGTAAAGCACTTTAAGTGGTCACTACGACATAAAACCGCTACATAAATTCAGATCATTTATCAAGTTCATCCCCTTATGACCACAGTGTTCCCTTCTGATGGCTACTTCCATGGATCATGTCAACAAGTTCCAATCAGATTTGCAATTTGGAGGAGCAGGACATTTGTATCCTAGATGTACGACACTATTATGTCGATGTGGACCAAAGTCTCGGAGGATGATTCCACTCTGTACTAGCAGAGAGAGACGAATTCAGCAGCTGATGAATGTAGATGCAAAAGTCTCTGGTGGATCATCTAATTCCTGCAAAGCAGACCGTTACATATGGCCATTTAAACAATCCTTTTTGGAATAAACTTATGACATTTGATTAATTTCAAATCTGTTGTCAAAACGTTCTTCTTCAAACAAAATTAATTCTGTCCATGTAATTTAGTAGAATGTTCCTGAAAGAAAGAAAAGAAGAAAGATGACACTCTGGACTTCATGACGTATTATTGTGACGGTATCAATAACAGTATCGGGGGGGGGGCATTGATTCTGATGAGTCAGCACATCTTCCTGCTCAAATTGTTAACAATGAACCAATTAATTTCCGTTTTTTGCTCTCGCAATCGATGTGGTATTTTTGTATCTCTTTATAATTTCCCATTCTTAATAGCACCTTTCTCTGTCATTTTTATGTTTCTCATTTCTCTGATGTAAAATGTGACGCACACTTGCAAACGCACACACACGCACACATTGATTTATGTATACCATCCAGAGGAACAGGACAAGCAAAATACCCCGTAATCAGGCTGGCGTTTGTGTTGGCGGGGATGAAGGCCCCCTTGGAGATGCAATGCCAAATAATCAAGATTGACACGGGCACACGGTGTTCTGAGTTGCATGTATGCACCCGTTTGTTTGTGCTATTTTTGTTGTAAGGATCTAATCAAATGTAATCATGCTGATTACAATAATTGTCAGGTTTATAATCACTTCTCTCCCCCCTCCCTCAGATTTTCTCTTCCTTTAAACCTCTCCCCTGCTCCATGTCACTTGTTCATTCATGTCTCCTCTTCTGGATTTGTCATCCTCATCAATCATGCCTTGCTGCCCACCCACTTGATGCTGAATTTTAACTGGAAATAGATTGCGGTTTTTGGAGACGTGTCATGCAGTTTGCCACAAAAGAAAGTTAAACATACAATTAGGCTTCACATTCGTGAAAACTAGAGTTTGACAAAATCGTTTTGGGGATATTATTTGGTTTCAGTAATTTACAACTACAATAAACAACAATTCTGTGTGTGATGTAAGGTGAGGTAGAAATGACTCCTTGATTAAATATTGCGGTCAAATCGTGTTCATATTTTTCTCCTGCTGTAGGACACAGAGGTGGTGAACACGGCTATTCTCACGGGCAGACGTGTCGCGGTGCCCATTAAAGTGGTCACAGTGGAGACAGACGGGCAGGTGAGGGAGGTGGACGAGCCGATCAGCTGCGCCTCCACCGATGTGGATGTGGTTAAGGTACGTGTTCACAGTTTACCCATAGATCTGTAATATTCAGCTACGTCCTCAGTGAGGCACAAACTGAATGAGAAGCAAAGCTGACGTCCCATAATATGACTTCCTTTTGACATTTAACAGCACATGAACAAAAATATTCAGCTTGTTTTTAGTAAGCACTGTTTTAAAGCACACATGTTAAGGGTGAAACTCTTTTGGTCATGTTTTCAAGAATAAATGGGCTCACACAAAACATTGTTCAGGTCTAATGCTTCACTGGAAGAAGGTCAGTCCTCACTGGCTCTTCTAAATTGTTGTCCTCCTCATGCCTTCTTTTCTTTTGCTTCTTCACTTCTCATTAACCTGCCGGGACACATTGTCAGTGTCACTCGCTGTAACCTTTGGTAAAAATAAACTACATTGTCCACAGGACATTTTCAGGAGGGATGTGTATGGGAAGTCAGATGAATACACTTTTCACACCTCAACAGTTTAATATTGTAAGGAAACTGTTTCTTAAGACCATCAAAACTCAGTGATTTACAAAAGCCGAAAAAAGAAAAATGCTGGACCAGTCAGTGACTGTTATCTACAATTTTTTTTCCCGCGAGATATTTAGGAAAATCACAAATGCAGTTTGACTTCAGGCACAAGTAGCGACGAATTTAAAGCTGAGGTCAGCTTAAAAGAATAGATGTTCACTGTTGTGAAAGAATATAAAAAATATAATAAACTCTGTCTGAGTAAAAAGACCATTTTTAAAGTAAGCATGTATATTAGACAGAATATTGTACTCCACACTGTAAGGCAACTATAAAAAGCTTATATTAGCTGGTTAGCTAGTGTAGCTCTGGTCTGGGTTATCTAGCCTGTCTAACATACCTGTTGCTCTATTCTCATAGCATGATAAATGTTCTCTTACAAAAGCATTGCCTTATTAGGAGTAATCAGCAGCAGCCCTTTAGTTTCCGTCCCATGACTGTCTAAAGGGCCAACTTTCTGTTTTATACACAAAAACAACATGTAGCAGATTAGCAATCAACCTAAAAAGTTTGGTGGAGGAGTGTACGAGTCAACTGTCAAACGTTGTGGTTTTTGAGTTTTAAGTCAGCTTAGAATTGTGCAATAGGTAACACAACGGTTTGGTAGAAGTAAAAACAATAGTCTCTCTGAAGAGGGAGGAAATTTTCTGAGCAAAAAGAACATTTCCTCTTAAGTAAATAGTTGCTCATTTCTATCAGGAACCTTTTGCTTGACATGTATGTTACTTTGATTTGGGACAAAAGACATTAGACTTGAAAAAGTGACTTGAAAATCTCCGGTACTCAACCAGCTA
The DNA here is from genome assembly GCA_903067075.1 of Micropoecilia bifurca. NCBI lineage: Eukaryota > Metazoa > Chordata > Actinopteri > Cyprinodontiformes > Poeciliidae > Micropoecilia > Micropoecilia bifurca. The sequence continues at coordinate 67,051 of CAEGAF010134593.1, read as the reverse complement.
AAAGTCTTTACAATTTTACAATTTCTTTGTAAAATTTCTTTGTAAAGTTTGAGATTTACAGCTCAAACTGAATATTGTTCACCGTCTCTCGGACGTATCCCTGATGTAAGAAAAAAGCTTTATACCTAAGCCGCTCTGCCAAGCAGACTAACTACAATCTACTTTACTAATTGATGAGGCAGAAATACCTTTAACACTTTCACAGAAACCAGTCGATACCTGCAGCTGAAAATTGATTCCTCCTGTGCATCACTCCGTCTGCCCTCTGGGCCTAAAATGAAACACACCCTTGCTGTGACAGTTTCAATATGATGCCAATTTCCTGGTACAAGCCGACAGTAGTACTAGCATTTAAGGAACAATCAATAACAGGTTGGTGAAAATGGAAGGAAGTCATTCGCTGAGAATGTAATATCTGCTTTCTGTTTGTAAGTGGATTGTTTGGATGTGATGCGTCAGTAAGTGGTTACTTTTGTTTGTCTTCAAGATCACACCTGGTAATGAAAAAACAGTCCAATTAAATACCGCCTGATATTAACACATCCGGATTAAACTTATCAGTAAGATGTGTCAATAATGTGACTTATAATTCTGTTATTACATTCAGCCCTTTATCCTGTAGAAACATAAAAAAAAGGTAACAAGCCTAAAGGTGTAATAAGAGGATTTAAACTGAAGTTGATTTTAACTTTAAAAAAAGCACTTTTGTTTTTGTCTAAGTTTCAAATGTTCTGTTTTTGTGGCGTGACGTTTAAAAACTTTATTGAGAGTAAATTAATTACCGTTTACCGTGTGACAACATATTTTCTCTTCTGCAAAAATCTGTGATTGTTAAATGTTATACAAACTCGAAATGTAATACAAACTCGAGGCCTTTTTGCACTGCAGGGTCCTATTGTGCCCCTTTGAGATTGTTTTTGATTGGAACAGAGTTCCGCCTTGAAAGTGGGTGGACATTGTCATATCTGCTCCTTTTGTACATGATTGTCAGCAAGGACAATCAGCTTTACCCTTAAACTAAATCATTTAAAAACATTCTCATCCGAGTATCATGTCTGAGCTGGACCCACGTTTGGTGAAGCTGAACCACTGCTGGATCGAAGTGAGATAAGGAGTTTTCCTCATTCAGAAAGTCTTGCTTACTTCTGAATGCAACTGGAAAAATGTTCCCTGATTTCAAAACTTGGGCTTGAAGTGATGCTTGTAATTCCAGTTTCATTGACAGTCAATGACAGCAGAGAAGCTGACAAATAAAAAGTTTGTATGCTAGTCTATGATGAACAGAAAGAAAGTGAAAGCATTGGACTGTGCAAATTGAATGCAAAAACTACTAATACGTTTAGTTAGTGTTTATTCTGCACTATATTTCATACCTGTATATTAAAAAAAAATGTTAAACATAAAATCACAGCACATATTTGTACATTTGTTATTTTACTGCTGCTTTTGTTTTAACGCAAGAGCCACCAAAACCAAAATTCCACCAGAGGGAGTCTTTCTGATTCTGTTAGATGTGTCTTAATAATTACCAGTCACGACTGTTGCTTCTTTTTGAGAGTTGTATACATTTTGAGTAATGTAAGAGATACCTGGAAAATTATTTTTAAAAAAAACATTGTTTAGGAAACGACATTTATTTTACTAAAAAAATCGACTTCAGGCCCAGTGATTTATGTTGCAAATGTCTGCAGAGATTGTGGTAATTTTCTAAAATGACAGTAAACTTGGAAGAAACTTGCTTTTCTTTAGAATATTTTTATTTAACTATTTAGAGAAAAGTTAGTCTGTAAAGTCACGACGGCAGTTTGTCTCAAATTTCAACTGACTCACTTGAGACTGAAAATCTCCTTTTTGCAAAAGATAAAACTGAAAAATTGGCGATTATTTTTCACTGAGAAAACATTTTTATGATGACAAACAGCATCTCTATGTTCCCTACAAAGTATTCAGCAGTGCACTTCCTGTGCTCATCTCAGTGTTGGATATACAAAGAATCAACAGAAGAAAGAATTCAGCTCCTTTGTACATACATGACCTTGACTCTTATTTGAAAATCACACTTTGTTACTGTTACATGTTTGTTTGAAGATATGAAGTTACACTTTGTCTGGAATTATTCACAGTGGAAATTGTCATACATGAAATGATGTCTTGTCATACAAGTTATGAAGCTGCAGTCTCTCCAATTTGTGTTTGATTTCTGTTTTTCAGCTCTGCTGGAGCCAATCAGTTGATTAGGATTATGAAGTATTAAGACACACAGCTTCCTCTGTAAAGCATTTTATTTAAAACAAATTAATTTGGTGAAATTAGGGTGTCTGCTTTTAGGGATACTGAGATAAATAGGATTTGTGCATTTAAACCGTCTTGCTGTGCTGGGATTTAGCTCAAAAAGTCAGATTAAAGAGAGGAAGAATGAAATATCAACAGCTACACTGGCACAATGAGGTGACTCAGGTTGTGATCAACTAAGCCAGTTCTTTGAAAGAACTAGTTAATACCAGAGTAAATGTGTCTTTCATGCCTCCATAGACAGGCAGATCATCAACATGAGGTTGTGCTGGAATACATATGTCTGCAAGAATGAAACTTTTGTGCAAAGATTTTCCTATCTAAGCTGACATATAATCTCTCTTGTATTCCCAGAAAAAACATGCACAAGTAGAACCACACAGATATAAATGCTGCTCTTTGGCTGCATTCACAAAAAAGAAAAAACATCCTCGACATTCAGTTGAGGATGCCAACTTACAACCTTTTACCTTTATATCTTTTATTTTGAAATATTTTGAGTTAGACCAAAATATATAATAAAGTTGTGGTTCATGAAATTGTTCTGAAATTTTCTAAATTCTTCTATCTGAAATGCTGTAACTCCATGTTCCTATTGGGTGCATGATGTCTTACACACCGTCACATTTCTGTCTTTGCTCCAACTTTACCTGCTTCTTTGCTTGAGCAGAGAGGCCTTTTAGCTTACTGAGAATTCCTGGACTCCAACTTCTTAGTGCGCACGTCGTCAGCGGTTTCTTGTTTTCATGCGAAGCAAAGCAAGACAGCTGCTGACAGCAGGTTTGCATTTATTGGGCATAATATTCCCAGACATCTCCCTCGGAGTTAATACAAGTAAAGGGTATTTTGTAAATCAATAGAATGAGGCAAATCTTATTTCATATTTGTTGTGCATCAATAATAGGACTGTAATCAACAGTTACCAACATATCCATAGGTGGTGTTACAGTATGCGTTTGGAGTGCCTGTTCTGAATATTTGTGCATTAAAAGCAACAGTATAGCAACATAATGTATCAGCTAAAAAACACAAGTTGAGTCGGTTTTGCATTTTCAGACTCTGTTTCATCTATCTTTAAACAGTCACCTAATCTAACTATAGTCATGACATTTTATACTCCATCTGTCTATTAAATCCAAAAAGTCATTTAAAAGAGTAACATAGTAATATTATGGATCAATATACAGGATCTTTCAAAAATGTTGTACAAAACTGCCATAATTGAATTAAGTCTTTGTCCTATGCACAACAAATATTCATGAATTTTAACCATTTAATGGCCAGTTACAGTTATTTTAAGATGCAAGAACAAGCATGTGATTCAAAAGTAGGTGGAGAAGTCGTGTCCATTAGTGGGAGTAAAGGTGAGTGGACAGCAAAGGTCTTCATTCAGCTGGTTTGGAAACAATAAAACACTTTTAAAAAAATGTCTGCAAGATTTACTTTATCTAAGACTAAATATTATCACAAAGATGAGTGGAAAATGAAAAGGAAAACACATTCTCTAATTTATCTATAAATGATTAAGGATAAAGCTCAACCATCAGACTTCAAGTTGTTTTATGGCACAAGATGATGCATCTTTGTATGTGGAACACTGAAAAGAGAAAAATAATGAGAGAAGAGACAGATGGTGCCTGATTGGATCTGGGCAGGAAAGGAAGATGAGGGTATCGGACAAATGAAACTCAGTTTGTCACATTTTAATGCAAATCGTGACATATAAATGCAGTCAAAACCATGTGAGTTGATGCATTAAAAAAAAAGTATAGGCTATAACATATGCTCATGAAAAAAAAACATAAGAGCAGAGCTGTAATTTTGTTTTATTTCAACAAATAAAACAACATACTGACCAAAATGAATGAGACCTTTAATTGCATTCATCTTGTTTTATTTGATGCCTTAAAAGCCAGCGTGTCCAAATGAGCGCCGCAAATGTTTTGAGAGAACGATGCCTCTGGATGTAACTAATCTTAAAAACCAGTCGAACTGCTGGTAGCAGCAGGAATGGGACACACTGCATTAGCCTTTTAACTTATAAACACTGAGGCATAATACTGAAGATTAACCACACAAACGGAAAATCTGCACCTTCACAGAACTCCATGAATCTCTCTTTTCCTGTGATGGAAAAAGCCAAAAAGAAAATAAGTAATAATTTTAAGAGGAATCAATTCCTTTTAACTATTACAACCAACTTCACATGTTTAGTTTTTGTTCTACTCTCTTTATTCTTTTCCTCAGATAAAGAAAATACATCCTATGAGGAAAAAAACACAACTTTCTCTGCTTTTGGAATTAACAAATTGTAATCAATAATCTCAAGGAGATGAGATTTTCCTTTGGTTTCAAATCACCTCCATCAGCTAACCTTTTGTGTAATTACTCACAGTAGATAAATGTTGGCGCAGGGAGTAGCACAGCTTCCCTCCCCGCTAATGAACGTATGAAAATGACAGACTAAACCCGTCACTGCGCTGCAATCAACCGGCGCTGATTCCCCACATCCACCTCTTGTTTCTCGGTTTGACCCATTCATCCCTGACAGCAACATAAGCAACAGCAAAGTACAGCATGGACATTAACTTCCTTCTTGTCACATTCTCTGTAAGTGTAAACTATCTTGTTAAGGCCCCTTGAGGTTTTTGTCATTTTTGATCCGAGTATGAGCTGCTGCTGTTGACACAGCAGTATGTGCAGGTCAGCAGCGTCACTGCCAGTAGGGGACAGATAGGGGACAAGCGCACGCATACACACAAATTAGTACCATTATCCTGACCTCACGCAAAGCCGGAGAGGTGAACGGAGGGAAGATGGGATGAGGTGGTGAGAAGATGACAAATTGATCAATGAGGAGAAGGAGAAGGGGGACGAGAAGATAGATCTGAGAACCAGGGGAAATAAAAGAGGACAAGTGAATTTAGATGGACAGCCACACATCAGCATATATGAATTCCTTCCCTTTCTTTTAGGACTGCGTGTCATGAAATTGAATGCAGAAAGATGCTAAACAGCTGGGTGCTTGAGTTGAGCTTTACTTCGACTCAAGTTCAACCACTTTGTATTGTTCATTCACAAAGTCTGTCATGTAATAAGATTTTTAAAATGATTGCTGTGTGCCTGACAAAATGCTTCAAATGAGATTTGCTGTTGTCAATGTAGAAGAGTCAAAGAAAACATAGACTGACAGCAATTTGACATCTATAGAGAAAAAGTCCAGAGGAGGACATACGTCACACAGAGTTTGTGGCTTAGCAGATGGGACACAATTAGGATTTATTCTGCTAATAACTTTTTGTTAAAACTCAAAATCTTACCAAGTACTTTTGTCTACTTTCTAGTGCAAATACACTTAAAATAAGAGAAAGCTAACTTAAAAGTAGCTTCTCAGCGTGTTTAAATGATACAGTAATTGCAGTAGGATCCATGTGGTGGAATTATTGTGTCTTTTAATGTTGAGTTCTGTACTGTCTTGCAAGTACCAATTACAGCTATTTAGTTATTCCTGTAGACAGAATCACTAGCAGCCCAGTCATGCACCACTTGGGGTTTTCCTATCAAATTATTCAGTTTTGTTTTGCTTTACCTTTTATGACAATTTAAGGTCAAATTAACTCAAATGTTGCTTGTTACTTGCATTAACTATTTTTTTATGACATGAAGAACTTGTCTTGTTTGCAGGGCAGTATTTGATTCAAATTAGATTAAAGTGCCTTTAGGTTTTGGAGGATTTTGTTTCCCTAAAAAGAGAGAGAAATGAAAAAAAAAACTTTTTTCTGTTTATATGCTGTGTTGAACAAAACCGTGACCTTATAACCCGGGTCTGTACCAAACCATGGTTCATGCGCACAGTTACTGCCATAAAAATCTGCCATTAAATGTTAATGCAGTTTGACTTGATGAAATTACACATTCAGCAAATGTAGCTGTAGAAAAAATGACAGATTTTAGACATAACCATTTTCCTTGACCAGCCTACTTCAAACGACTTCTTCTTTTGTCTCTTTTGTATTCAGGTTCAGTGACAGTGTATCGCCTCACCTCTCTAAAAACTGTCCTTCCTTGAGTTTTAACACTGATATGCTCTTCCACCTTTGTTGACAGGAAAATGTGTATAACCTTCAGAAACCAGCATCAAATTGATTGATGCCTGCTTTGTTTCTTCAAACTCTGATGTAGCACGTTCTTTAACGGCAGTTTTTACTGCATGTAGGAACGGCTGCTCTAAATTCAATCCCACACTCCACCCATCAAAACTACACGATAAGAAGCTGTAAGACACAGGCATCTGAACTGTAGGTTGGTAGTCGCAATGATATCTGCATCCTGCAATTTACACTGAAAGTGAATCACAAAGGCAGCATCTGCTACAGAGTCAAAATATAAAATGAAATGGTTTAACATGTTGGTCTGATTATCATTTAAAACAAATATTAAATATTCTTTCATCTCTTGATAAATGGGTTTCCTTTAATTAAAACCTCATCCTTTCTAAAGACAAAGGCCGTATCTGACTTTAGTCATGTTCGTGTCAAACTCTACAGCTGCTTTATTAAACAGCTGATGCATCAATTCCTAATTTCCTAAACACACACCTACACACAGTATATGCACAAGGGCATGTAGATCCACATGCACATTTCTCTATTCCCATATTCTTCTTCCTAGTCAAATTGAATTAGTAATGACATCATTAAGGGGTCTCTGCTCACCCATGGGGTCTGACCGGTTTCTGATCAAACCCCATGGCTGTGCCTGCTGGACGATCTTTGTGTCCCTGTGTATTGAGTGAGTGTGTGAATAAGTAGTGTACTTGTGAAGGATGTAAATAAGAGCAGGAATCATACATGCATCTTCATGGAGAAGGAACAGGAAAGCATTATTTTTCTTTCTTTACAAGTTAAAAATTGCTAAACCACCTTTAAAACTGTGAAACCATTTAAAATATGTTGTGGCTTGAGGTTAAATGGCTGGATAGACTGTGGAGGAGTTCTTCTGATGTTCGAGAAAATATTAACAGAGAAACCATGGATGGAAAGATGCAATGTATTGGTCTGAAATTATAAGAAGGATTTGATTGCCAACTGTAAAAGCTTATATGTAAATTTTTCACTTTTTTAGGAAGCTGTTCATGAATAAAAACAAATACATTGGTTGCGTTTTTTTTGTTGTTGTTTTTCTCACATAAATACTTCTTTACATTTGTATGTTTTTAGAGATGTTTGAAACATTTCCTGTGCTGGATTAAATGAAAACTGTTTTCATACACACGTGTATGGATACGTCTGCTAGGAGCGTAATTGTTTATGTATAAAATGATCTAATGATTTCCTTACAATTGGCTGCCTGTAGCTCAGAGAATTGACTTTAAAATAATTCTGTTTATAAATGGCTAATTAGCACCAAAATATTAAAGACCTGTTGTGATTGTACCAACCTTCCAGAACCTCTCAGGTCTTCTGGTTCTGGTCTGCTCTGCATCCCCAGAACCAGAACCAAACATGGAGAAGCAGCATTCAGTTTCTAATCTAATCTGGAAGAAAATTCTGAAAACTGCAAAATAGCCAAAACACTGCATTCCTTTTAACCAAGCAAACCAAGGCTTGCTTAGCGTGACCTTTGATAAATAAGGGGAAAATAGATTACTTTTAGACTAGACTCCAATTTTTCATAACTTTATTTTGCCACTGTAATGTAATGCTTCTCTTTTTTTTGCTTCTGTTTTTATTATCTACATCATATTGAACTATTTTGTATCTGAACCTATTTGTATAGCAAGTACGTCCAGCTCAAAAGAAAGCTGCACTATTTTCCTGAAAATGTTATATTTTTTTGGAAAACATGTCTACCGGCATTGCTTTAAAACAGACCTGCTCTACCAGAGACACACACTTTTTCTGCTTTTACAAAGGTTTAATGAAATGGTTCATGTTTTCACAAACACTATTTCAAAATTTTATTTTTCATATTCATATTTTACTAATGTGTAGCCAAACTGTACAGACTGAACTTTTGAGAGGCCAGTGTAAAAACTTTGCTATGTCCATTTCTCCATTTGTTCAGTTAAAAAAACCTTCATCAAAGAAATTTCTGCTCACTATCTTCTCTATGTCTTCAGGTATTACCACACCCTCGCAAGTGACAACTATGTCTTTTGGGGTTTGTGCCAATGTATATATTAGGTGTCCACTCACAAGAAAAAAGCAAAGTGACAGCTGAGTTTGCAAGTGTATGTCCTTTTAATGTGACATGCTGCATTAAAATATAGAGTTAAGCAAAATAAAATAATTTGCATGTGTGCTGATGAAGCTGTTTCTCCTTTTTTGAACTAATATATGTGCATTTACAGTCATCCTTTGTGTCGATGTCAGCAAAGGTAGCGTATCAAGTTCTGCTGAAGAATAAACAAAAATGATAGGTAGATCTTATTGACATGGACTCACTATCCCCGTTTGGGCTTAAAGTCATTTCTCGTTACTGACATTGATTCAATTATAAGACATTGGATGTTACCAGAAAGAAACGTAAAAATTCACATTTCCATCAAATAATTCCTTCCTTTTTATCTCCTCATGTTGCTGCAGCTTTTATTGCTGGCAAACACATTGTTCTTAGAAACCGTGTAGTTCTCCTTTAATTTGTGCAGTTTTCCCGCTTGAAAATTGATGGACCAAGCAAGTTTGTTTTTTTCATTTATCCTCCATTTTTTTTATCAGCGTCAGGACATTTCTCTTACAGTTGATCAGAAGCAGGTAAAAACTATTAAACATCAAAAGAATAAAAAACAAATAAATATTGCTAACCTGTATCAGTTAGATTTACATAAATAATTGTACCTAAGTTTGCCAAAAAATAATAGTAAATACTAAGCAAACAACTATGAATCAACCACAATGTGTTTGAGATTAATCATGAATGTTTAATTGTTAACTTCATCAAATCCACCAGTTAAAATACACAACAGAACAATTATTTCAACCATCTAAATCAGGGGTCCCCAAACTTTTTCTTGTGAGGGCCACATATCTTTTCCCTGCTCTGGTAGGGGGCTGGAGTCAGTTTGTAACAGAAAAAGTGTGATGATTGCAGGAGTGACTCAATGTAAAAAATTTATTGTTTTCCAGAAAGCACAATTAAATAACCCTCTCTGGGTTCTTTGCAGAAAGAATCCAGGAAACCACACTATTTCTGAAATAAATACCGTATTTTCCGGATTATAAGCCTTAGATATTTCTGCCGCTCTAGGTTTTCCACAATGATGCAGCAGAGGGGAGCGGACACACTCGACATTTGAGTCATAACAGGTCAATTGAATATCACATTTATTACGATTGAAAATGAAAAAGTTGCCAAGTTTAGATTTAACAGAACTGATTACAGTAGTTTCCGAATGGTAACAGTAAAAGTGATGATCCTTCGTGTTGCTACTTGCATGTGCTAAATGAAAATGGGCTCCTTCTTCTTCTTTAGATTTCAACGGAAGCTTGCATCCATTATTGTTGCACTACTGCCATCTACTGGTTTCTATTATCTATACCTCAATTCTGATAATGATCTCAGTATTAATTAAAAAACAAAAAATCTTCTTTTTCCCCTCAATGCTATTTAACTGATAACATTCTCAAATTTCAATTCCCTATTAAAACCTAATTGGGCGCTTTCTTCTTTTATTTCCAATTTTGACTTCCAATGATTCACTTCCTGCTAAAGAGCCCCCTGGTGGTTGAAGAAAATCCACATATAAGCTACATGGTTCAAAGTTTAGGAAAAAAGTAGTGGCGTGCGGAAAATACGGTAGATGAAAAACAATCTAAATGTTCTCTTGTATTGTTCAGGGGGCCGAACCAATGTGGAGGCGGGCTGGATCTGGCCCGCAGGCCGTAGTTTGGAGACCACTGATCTAAATCAATTAATATATTAGATTCACAACTAATGTTTAAGTTCAGATATAGCCGACAACACAGGTGTTAACGAGCTGGTGGCTAGGCTAAAGCTAGCCACGACTGATGCGCCATGTTTTCTTCTGACTGTCCATCTTTACAGTCGGTGCATGTCTTCTCTTTATTTCTTTATTTTTTCCCTTCTCTTCCTCTTTTTCTGATTTGACTTTATGGAAATAAATTACAGATTTTGTTTCATTAGGACTGCAATGTGCAGTCTTAACATTAAAAATATGTAGCTTATAGATTAATTGGCATATAGAAGTAAGTATGAGGCTAATCAATACACAATTATCTTTTTGCAACTAATATATCAATTTATAGATTTTCTATAAGAGCTTGCATATATGCAAGTATTTTTTGTGACATTCAAAATAAATATCTAGTGGAGGCATGTTGAACTCATTGAATTAAAATGTAGTTATGAGACTGATTTCAGATTTTTTGATCAAATAGTTATGTAACATAGCTTTGTCTTGTGTAACCAAATGTTGAAACTATTAAAATTTCCAAAAATAACCAGCTCTCAGTTAATCTTACTTCACACTGTAATGTGGGCAACATTAAAACTGTCCCCACATTAAATTCTCACACACAGTAAAAAAGAGGAGACAGATTACCATTCAGAGCTGGTAATTAATTTTTCAATGTTCTCCTGAAACGTGCAGTCCTAATTTTGCTTGGACTCTGGAGTTGTATGCAGTAACCATTCTCTTTGAAGTATTTGAGGATTTACAAGCATTGTCATGCCACATTTAATGAAGTCTACTGCAGTGAGTTAAATAATTAGACGGGGGAAAAAAGGAAGCAAGAAAATAACTTACAAAAATTACGCAAAAATATTGAGAAGGATGAGGTTCTGTCTTGGTGCCCTGGATCATTTGAAAGGCCTGGGAAGGAAATGAAAACTAAAATGGATTAAAGACAGAGGACATACACAGATGCACACTCACACACACACACACTCTCTAAACTCACACTTTTTCCATTTAGTGGTAACAGGCTTAGGATATAGTCTGCAATTTGATGCACACAACATTTAAACAGACCATTGGCAACACACAACATCTATCTGTGTGAGCTACGACCTTGAAGGTGTCTGAAGCTATTTTTTAACTCCCCAGCAATTCACTTCTTATGATGTAGAAAGAGGTTTTGTTGTTAAATCAGCAAAGCTGTGAATGCCCCACAGTGGATCCCCATAAACTGTTCAACACTTGCCTATAGTGACAAAAACTACTAGAGAGTAAAACGTGGCAATTTCACACAAGGAAAGTCCTGAAGTTTCACACAAATGTCCTTTTAATGCATGCTTCACACTTTAATGCTGCATTTATACTCAGGTGACAAGAAGCTTTTGTTTTTATTCTACATTATCCGTTTCCTATGCTATCTTCATTACATTATGCGAGATGACTATTACCACATAGGATTCAGTTCAATTCATGTAGTGCCAATTCAGAACAATCAACTGCAGTACTGAACCATGAAGCTAAGCTATCTTTTAGGTTAATTATAAAATTATTCCATCCATCCATCCATTTTCTTTACACCCTTTTCCCTTAGTGGGTTTGGGAGGGTTGCTGGTGCCGATCTCCAGCTAACGTTCTGGGTGAGAGGCAGGGTCACCCTGGACAGGTCACCAGTCTGTCGCAGGGCAACACAGAGGACAAACAGCCATGCATACACACACACACACACACACACACACACACACACACACACACACACACACACACACACACACACACACACACACACCTAGGGACAATTTGAAGAGACTAATTATCCTACCAGTCATGTTTTTGGACTGTGGGAGGAAACTGGAGTACCTGGAGAAAACCCACCATGCACAAGGAGAACATGCAAACTCCATGCAGAGAGACCGGGGCTGGGAATCGAACCCAGAACCTTTTGCTACAAAGCAACAGCTCTACCAACTGCGCCACTGTGCAGCCCTAAGAAATTATTCATTTATTTATTTATAGTTTTGGATTGTAATAGCTTGTATGTTTTAATCTCGTAACTACAAAAATCACCGAAACTACAAAAACATTAATTTTAACTTGGATATAAAAAAGGAGAAAACTAATAAAGGATTAATAAATAAAAAAAAACATGAAGTAAAATAGGAAAGACACAAAAGATGCATAGAATGGACGTGTTCATGTTAAGTGTGTCTTTGTGTTGTGCAGGTTAGGCTGAATTTATGTTTTCTGTGTTCTGAAGCATCCATGTCACACTTTTCTGCTTACCTCCTTGAAACATTCTGGCCTCAATCAATAGACAATTAACCACTAATTGCCATGTTGAAATCCAACAAAGTCAACATCCTCCTATTGATAATTTCAGTACAATAGTGTCCTGTGTTACACCTCATCACGTTTTATCAGCCTAAATGCACAACTAAGCCATTGTTGATGGGTTTCACCTTACAAATGGTTACATCTCAAGGAACTTATTAGAGAACCTTTCAATGAATGTTGAATAAAACTCAAAGTTCAATGTTAATTTCAGTTCAAGAGAAATGTTGTCTATGTTCAGTGGCTTGGAGACTTAATAGACCAGCATCCTATACAAGTATTTAAAAGTTGTCCGTGAAAGCCGGAATGCATTCAAATGGTTGATTCGAAACACATTAAAACTCTGATTCTGATCAGCAGTGTTACTCTAATATGTGCAAAAGTCGGCACATTTGCACATATTTGCAAATGTGTGCAAATATGTGCAAATGGCACTAGAAACCCAGACAGTGAAAGTGTAGGTCTTACTGTGTTACTGTGTTTACATTTAATTAAAGCTGTAAATCTGATGGCGATGTCTGTCAGGGTCTCTCAACCTCTAAGTCTGCTTAAAGTTTGTTCTCAACATTTGGTTTGACAGAAAAAAATCATGGTAAGCTACCGCTACACACAGTAGATGGAAGAAGAGTTACACTGTATAAAATACCACCTGCAAATGTAAAAAAACCTTCTCCTTCATTTAGCTCAGATAGAGAAAAAAAGTTGTAGCTTAAGATTCATCATGGAAAACACAGAAGAGGCTTGAGAGAGCAGATGGATTTAATGCCCTGTGTGGAGAGTGTCACTCAGAAGCCTCTTTTGTCACAAAACTGCATTTTAAAGTTACTCATTAGCTTGAAAACATTTGAAGTGCTAATTGATTGATTTATGTTTCATACTTATATGTTTTCTTCTTCTAAGTTGGGACAATGTTGAGCATTTTCAAATAAACTCTCCCATTCTTCATACATAAATAAATAAAAAATCCCAGTTTGAATTTGGCATTTTGCTGTTCACAATGTTAAGTAAGATTTAACTTATTGACCCTTTATCCAGTCCTGCTTAAGGTTTCAAAGTATAAAGCAATGCAGAGCCCCATCCTCCCACCTAGCAGCTCTTCCTAGGGGAGCTATGGACCCCGTTTCTGGTTTGGATCTATAATATCTGTTGGGTTTACCACCGAGATTTCATCAGATGTGTCCTCTAAAGCTCTACACAGGAGAGGCAGGAAATTCCAGTCAGATCTCGCTGTCCAATACTACATTATTCTGCAATCGATTCATTCTGCACCTATTCTGTCTTTTGTTAATATTTGTATTATTTTTCTTCATGTTCAGCCTAGAAATTTGACTTTGAAAACAGAAAAAAGACGCAATGAGGGGAGAAAAAAGAAGTGCACTGCCCTAATCAGCTGCAGTATTTCTGCCTTTCCCACTATATTCTTGTTAGCAGCCAGTGTTTGGCATCTGCTGCAGGGTTTATTATCACGGGAAAGGCCAAGCAGTGGAGCTGCCTTTACAGAGGTCAGACATTTACTCTTTCTCATGCTACGCCCCTAATGTTTACATCCACTTAAGCATCCCTCACTAAATGTTATGAAACCATGTAGTGTAAAATTGAGAGGGCAGACATGGTACAAGCAGGTAATCAAAAGCCTGATTAGCCCTGCGCTGAACAAATAGGCTGGACAGATCCCACTTACAGGTTCACACTAATTTGTCCTTGGATGAACTGAGGACTCAAGATGCATGTTATTACTCTCACAATGAAGTTATTTTCAAGGCAGGTGTGCAGGTATTACTATGGGGAAAGTATGTTGAGGTTCTTTAATGAAAGTTGGTAGAATTTATTTATTTTTGTCACTTGAACTGATATTAGACATCTTTTTAAAATTCAATTGATGAGTACAAATTAAAAAATGTGTTATAGATTCACATTGTGTATCTAACATACTGAAATAAGATAAGTAAAAGCATAAAATTATTTAATTTGACTGATTTTCTGTGTATTTTTTTCTCATAAATCATGTCACACATTTTAATATTGCAAGCAAGTATTCATACATGCATTAATATGCATATGTACATACAAGCACACATACACTGAAGTAGTTAAAATGAGTAAAACCTTCAGTATGTTCCACTTCTCTAGGATATTTATCAGATATTTAATCCCTCTGGTGAATTCTGTGTCCTACCTCAGACTCCCCTCTGCAGGACACGCCTGCAAATCCTTGAATGAGAAGCAGCAAAGAGGCTCTAATCAGGGATCTGAACCACCTCAGATTGTTGCCCTTGACTTAAGAAGAGGCAACTCTTTTCTCATCCCAGTTTGGATAGCTGAACTCATAAGAACATATTTGACACAGAGCCAAGCCATCCTACAGAGCAATGTCATTTTGGTCTGCTATGTAAATGCATAACTAAAGTTTTGCATTTACAATCTAAAAATAGAGGATAAAATTGAACCAAATTAAAGGATGAAAATTGACTGTTTCAGGTGAATACTACATGAGCGGTTGAAAAAGAACTAATAAACAACTATTGTTTGTGCCAGAATAAAGAATTTGTTGATGCACTTGTTCTTCACAACATATACAAAACAAAGACAACCAACCATATAATGCTTATAAAGGTATTACTAACAGTCAGACTTGGATAATAAAAAATTATATTTCAATAATAACACAATAATTGTTGCCTGTCTGTATTAGCTGTGACTTTTTCTAACTTAGGCTGTAAAACAGCATAAACGCTGAAAAATATGCAAATGTCAGAGGTCACTGCAATATCCACAACTAAATAGATACAAATCTGAAGCATGCAAGTACTTTGTCTGATGCGTTTCAAAAATACCCTGTCTGAGAAACTCCCACATCTGTTGAAACCATACTCTGTCCTTTATTTTACAAAATGGAAACCTAATTCATTGTTTCAAATATCTAATTGTAAGGACAGGATACGACAAATGTTGGAGAGGATAATTAGACATGAATTCATTTAACTTTGGGAAAAGTTAGTTTTCTTTAAGCTTGTGCAAAAAAAATCAACAAATACATCCACGCATCTCTTTCACTAATATAAGCCAAACACACATTCGGACACACACACACACTCACACACGCACGCACACACACACACACACACACACACACACACACACACACACACACACACACACACACACACACACACACACCTAGGCCACAATAGGACCCTACAAACAGACATATTGGGGGCAGCTTTGACTTATATCCCTATGCTAATAACCATTCTAATTTGCATAGGGCCAAGGAACTTAAAAAAAACAACTTACACCCCAGTCCATTCGCTACTTTTCTTTTAAACCCTTAAGACCTCTCCAACAGACACGAGAGTCAAAGTTAGAAATGTTTCAAAGAAAAAAGAAGGGATACCATAATTTAACTTTGTGCTGTTTTTTTTTATAACTTACTTTGAAACTTACAGTAAACACATGCCAAACAACTCAATATTCTGAAGTAGGACAATGTAAATAGTGACTTAATTAACCCTAAAACTAATCATACTTTCCATGTCAAATATATATTTCTAAATGGCAGCAGTTACCAAGTCAGTGCTAGTTACTTTGTGTCATTTTTTATGTATCTTTTATTTTGCACATATCCTCCAGTAACACTCCTGTTTCACCATTTAGCTCACTTTCCAACTGTCACTCTCCATCTCTTAATTACAGACTTTCATGCTGAAGAAAAGCAGAGTGTAAATGGCCATTAGAGAATGTTTGACTCCACACTTTTACAAATTCAAAATGACAGGCCCAGAGATAAGACACTAACTTGTGAGCATTTGCGTGTCCCGGCACCTGCCATCCGCTCTCTCCATCAACTTGCTATTATCTAAGCTGCCACAGAATAATATATGTGGCTATAGCCTGCTAATGACGGTACTCCAGTGCTTGAAGAGTGCCTGTGTGAATGTGTGGGTAGGAAAATAAAACGTGCCTAAATTACAGCCATATGAAACTATGTGAAGAGGCGATTGGCCTATGTGGGTTTCTGAAACGACAGACACGTGGGGCTCAATACCATCAGATAGTTGGTTTGTCTGTCCCCCAGAGCCTTCCTCTTCCTCTGTGTGGGCTCCAATTGGATGATAGCATTCCTAAAGTTAGATGGATTGGATTGCTTAAGGCACTGATATGAGTGGGGAAAGAAGTGGAGAGGAGATGTGGAGGATGAAGAAGGGGGATACAAAGAAAAGTTTGCGAAATGGAACATGAGAGTGAGGGAGATGGATGAACGGCTTTATACTGAGAAAATGTATATCTGATGCAGACTAACTGAGAAAATTTCACACAGAGATTGGCAGGAGGAAGAGAGCAGTAACTCAGACGGATCACTTAGCTTAAAGGGAAATGAATACAGATGTAAATAAATGACTTGGCCTAAGGAGGTTGTTGGCAATGGGTTTGAGTGGGTGGCTGAGTTTTGGGACTTCTGGGTAGATTTTAAGGATGGGAAGAAAAGTTAAGTGAAGGATGGGCACAGTTAACACATTCTGTGGTTTGGGTATTAGGTACTAAATGTACTAAAACAAATGAGAAAATCCAACATATATAAATATTTTATAGATTGTTTTCTTGCTATCTTTAACTTCACTTCTTTGTTGCTCAGACTGTGCAGAAATTCACTGGCTGAATAAAAGCTGAGCATTGCATTAGGGGTTTCACTGATATTTTTTCACTTTAGACTGGAGAACATAGATTTAATGGACTGAAACAAAATCCAATGGTAGTGGTGGAACTCTTTTTTTTAAGTTGAGTTAACTGCAGAGTCTGTAATTAGTCGCAATTAAACACATTTTATTAAAAAATAAAAATTGACAAAATAAGCAATGTTTTCAATTCATCTGACAAATTATTGAATAAATAGACATATGACCTCAATAACAGATAATTTTTCATATGCTTAGGTTATTCAACCACCAGATTTGTGCAAAACTCTGTTATACTCATTCAGCTTTCAAGTGTTTTAGGAATCCTTGATCATTCAAGTAACTTTTTTTGACAAAAAATAAATAAATAAATAAATAAAATACTTCTTTAGAAATATGATCTGAGGACACTGACATTAGCATTTGAGATGTTTTTGCTTGTAGCAGGCAAGCTACGTTTTGGACAACTTGCACACAAAAATAGTCTTTCCCATCAGATCATTTTTGAAACAAACACTAACCACTAGTGGGACAACCTTCACACTGCTGTGACTTCAGAAACAACTTTTTAAAAAATAAAAATGTGTAGTGATCTATTAACCTTGTTAGCCTGTAGTTAATTACCAATGATACTTTAAAATGTTAATTGCAAGACAAATTATGTTTAATATTAATGTCAGAGTTTTGTTAGGTAAAAACGTAAGGCTGTCTATCAAAGTCATGCATTATGCCTTTAAAACAGTGACCTCAACACCAACAACAAGCTTTCTGCCTACATAATCTTGTAACTTAACTGATGACACACCATTTAAAATCTAAGCAAATACATAACAGTAAACTCATTCACATACAATTTAAGTAACAAGTCTAGAAAGATTTACACAGACACGGGCCTGCAACGTTTCATTTTTCCTTGCAGTTTTACAAAAAAAAGAATAGTTTACAGTTTTTTTTTCCTTCTAAAGACCAATGTTTGTTATAGTTGAAGCAATTCCAACACTTTCAGTCCACAAAGAGGGGGACAACATTGTATTTTTAAACATAAGCAGTAAAAACACTTTAATACCTTTTGTACTTGTGTAACATCTTATTGATCACACATCTGTTTGTTTTTCATTGGTTTAAGAAAAAAAAATCTGTGAACATCTCTAGGTGTAAATGCTAAGAAACTTTTAAATGTAGGTTCTCTCCAATCTCTTGAACTGCAGGTATGTTCAACAACTTTTCAGCAATTGTTTGTTCTGTTGTTGTTCAGTTGTTTGTAGTATTTGATAGTGAAGGTAGTGTTTTTTCAGACCTGTTCTTTGAATAAGTCTCGACTGCTGAGATCTACACTTTTTGCTCATTCTCTGCAACTTTCTCTTTAAGTTGTTTTTTCATTTCTATTCTTTGCCATTCTCTCTTTCTGTTAATTTATTTTTTGCTTTGCTTTTCCCTTTGCTCTCCTTTTTGTCTTGTTCTTTCCAAGTTTAAATCCATTCTTCAGTGTCCTAAAAACTGCAGCTCAGCTTGTGGATGGCAAAACACAACATACTGTATACATATGTATACACAAATCTGTTGTTTCTGTTGGTAAAGATGTATAAAAAGCCTAAAATTGCATTAATCCTTTACTGCAGTAACACATACTCCAACTAAATTTTTTTTGGAAAAGTCTAACCTTTATTTTGATTTCTTTTATTCAGTGGGGAAAATTGAAATAAGAAGTAATTCTCAGAATCAACGGTGGCAAAATTCTCGGTAGTTCTGCTGTTTACTACTTTTTCAACCCCATTTTGCCAGAAATTCAGCCCTTAGTCCTCAAACACCACTCACATGTTTTCACAATTTAAGTTTGAAGGAAACTATCCAAATATATCCAGCAAAGTCTGAGTGAACATGTTTAAATCACAGAGGAATAAACTGACCCTGTCTTTTGTTTAATCTAAAATAATAAAAAAAAAACAAGTTTGCTAATTGTTCTAGCTTTCAGGGTTAAAATAAAGCAGTTTCAGCAAAATAATTTAATACAGAACAAAGTTAACTGTAGCCAGATATGAGGTTATCAGATTTAATTGTGCTCTGGAATTGAAGAAGCATTATGCAATGGATTGCATCAGCAGGGCAAAGGAGTTGCATTGAAACTGTAGGAGTATTTTTTTTAAGTGAAATGTGATTAAAATTATTTAAAGACCCGTCATAAAGTGCAGCACTTTGACTTAATCTTTCTCTTAGTCCGTATTCTATACTTGTCAATCAATATGCAAAGTTTCTTATCAGGTGTCAACAACAACAGCTTTTCTCTAAGCTATGTTTTCTACAGTAGAAAAAGTTATAATAGTTCATTAAACAGAAACCATTTACAGGAGCTTTAATCTCAGAGGAAATGTGCTTTAAACAGATATGATAAAATGGAAAATTACAGAAAATCTGAAATATGTTGGTGTTCTCCATGCATTGCCTGATTTGTAAAAAATATTATGGATTTTTAAAGAGTAAACACATTTCAATAATTAGAAAGGTTCAAAGCATATTTTTAATACTGTCACTCATGCAGCGTTGTCCCCAGTCGTTCCGGTGTGACATTAATGTGTATGGGAATATAAATGCATTCATTTTTTCAGTGAGTGTCAACGTTTCAACTTCATGAATCTGGCATCGCCTCAGAGCACATTTTGGCTCTTTTCTCTATAGCTCTGCTGAGAAAACACACACAAACAGCAAAGCATTAATATTTATTTTAAAAGGGTATCAGCTGATATCTCCAGTGCTGTGTTCACATATCTGAAACTGCAGCACAGCATAATATGATCTCCACCCAAGTTAGGTGGCCAAAGGTTTCTTTAAGTGATGGTGCAGCTCAGAGACACTGTACTTCCTCCAACTCAAGCTCTATTTAAATATCAGTGAAATTACTTGATAATTTTACTTTATCTCATTCTATGCTATGCAGAAGCTCGGATGACACTAATGAAGATTTACTCACACAGATTACCTTCTGATTTATAAGACTGGTGAACTGAACCTTTATGCCAAGACAGTCTTAAGGTTTGGGAAAAGCAAAGCAAATCCTAAAAATGAAGCAGAACACAAAACCAAGACCCAAAGATTATAACAAACACAAAAGATGTGTCAGCAAAGTTGACTTACCCTATCCGATTTCAATGTCAATGTCAAATTTATTTGAATAGCACATTTAAGAACAACAGTTGTCCAAAGTGCTTCACAATTTACATATCACACAAAATGAAATGGTGGAAATAAAACTCGACTTCCCAACTCCAAGGGCTGTCACAACTTATGATATGTGACAGTGTTCTGTAATTTAATTGCATAATAAAAATAAAAAAGTGAGGATGTATGCGAATTTGTTATATTTTACAGTTTACTTCCCCTCTTCATAGCCTGGAGCTCCCACTGTGAAGCCCAATGTTGCTTCTTGTCTTGTGACTACAAACCTTTCTTTTAGATGAAGGTGGACGATGCCCCTCCGCCCCGCCGCCACTGAATCAGAGTATTTTTAAAATGAAACCAAACAACCAGATTTAGCAGTCGATTTAAGTTTAGATCTGAATGTTACCTCGAAATCCTTTTATATGTATTAGTGTCTCAACTTAAGCTTAAGCTGTTAAGATGACAACTAGTATTTTTAATGTGTTAAAATGATTTCAGAAGGAGTTGTTTGACACTGTTGAAAATCGCTTTAAGACACTGAGAGGTTAAAAAAATAACAATCACAGTCATGAGGGTTGATTTTTAGTCAAATTTTATATAATTACATAATTGGTAACCAAATGTTATTTGTTACATTATTTTTATAAATTATTTGTGATTGCTATATTGCTTTACATTTTAAATAGAATAACTTACAATTGAGGCTAATTACATTTACACAGTAATCTGTCCAACACTGCTCTGTACTGACAATGTAGCATAATGTACATTTACATCCATTTTCCCAATAACAGACTGTACAAAACAGGGGCTCATCACAGACTCCACTGACATGGCAGAGAGCTTGATGTTTCACAGAACTACCATCATTTCTTCATCTTTTTACTTGCACATAGCAGGCTTTAGATCAGCTAGCTTAAGGTATGTGCCATATTAAATGTCTGGCAGCAGTTGCAGATTCTCTGTCACCTTTGGGCTTTCAGTAATTTATGATCAAAACAAAGACTGGCTTTTATTTTGTTGGATGCTCAGCAGTTTTTGCAAGTAGTGGCTACATTCAAAAAGGCACTGCAGTCAAGAAAGTTACTGCAACTATTGAGTTAGAAATTCTGTGGTTTCTTGAGCAAGTAATTTTTTGTTTTAGATTTTGAAAATAAAACATAAAAAACAGACAAAATTGGAAATGTGTAAAAAAAAAAATGGTGTTTTTGGAGAGACACCTTTTGCCTCTCCTACAAAAAGCTGTGGAGATATTTCCTCAAACTTTTCCGGTTAACCTGAAACTAATTTCAGTGAACTAAATTACACACCTGACCACCAGTTAGAGGAAGTCTAACCATGACTTCTGTTGCCGTAAACCTTCATTGGAAACCCTCCTACAGTAGCCTAGCTTTTTTTTTTTTTTCTACACTCATTTATACCTGGAAAATAAAAAAAATTATTTGAAGAAATGGTTTGGGGCACCAACAGTCAAACATCCCTTTGATGTTAACAAGCGGTAAATCAGGTTTTAGAAAGGGAAGAAGATGAAGAGGGAGACTGTGAAAAGATGGGGGAGGGTACAGTGAAGACAAAAGTAAAAGAGAAGATCAGGAGAGGAAAATTGTGGATGTTAGAATAGATAGAAATAAGGTTAAAAATAGGAGAAGAAAAGGAGAAAATGAAAAGATGGAGCAGGAAGGAGATGAGTTGGCCACGTTTCCTTTTATGTTGGCCGAGCGTGAGAACACAGAGGCAAAGTTAAATTGAAAAATATTCAGAGGTACGAGCCTATAGAGCAGAAATGGTTTGGCTTTGATGAACAAAATGCTAACCTCTTTAGAGATCAAACGTATGTGTAAGGACACCAGCACAGAAACGTTGCACTGTACAGAAGGAGCACCGGTTTATATTTACCCCCCAAAAAAAGACTTTTCTAGGTTAATCCCAGCAACAAAACCACAATTCTATTTAAAAATATGCATATAAATGATACTTGTGTCATTTATAGAAAGCAGCTGATTTACAACACTGAGATAAAAATTGTGTGAAATGTAACTCAACATGCTGCTGTATTATACAGTAATGGTCAGTTTTAGGACTGATGAATAAAAAGGAGAAGAAATGTGTGATTAATTTTGAATTTGCCTTTAGAAAAAAGATGTACCGTAAGGGAAAGTTTCTCTGGGCTGTGAGCAAAATAAATGTCTACTATTGCTACGGCTGAGTGAAAATCACCGATCTCGATGCAAAATGTAAGATCCTTCACCCATGCTGCTTCACACATCAGGGAAACTCATTCCTCATCTTCTTTTCTCCGCTTCCCCTTTTTCAGGTTTCCTTAAACTGCGACCAGGTTCTGGTGAACGGCAAAGAAATGCGGGGTAGACAGTCGCTGGCAGTAAACTTCACCTACCTCCACCTGTCTGCTCAGCTGCTGCTCACTGTCTGGGTTCCCAAGCTACCCCTGCAGATAGATGTGTCAGATACCGAGCTGAGCCAGGTCAAAGGCTGGAGGGTGCCGATCACCACCAACAAGAGGTAATTTACCTGTCTGACCTCAGGGAGTGAGTGATGTGGGGGGGGAGGATCCCACTGTGGAGGATGAAAGCATTTGGGTCTGTTAGTTCCTCAAAATGCAATGCATTTCACACAAAATCCTCACATTCAGCCTGCAAAAGCAATTCTCTGTCAGATGGCCTTCTGCTTCCTCGGTTTGTTATTCGTTTTTATCATGGATGAAAAAAAGTTTTTACAAACATTTTTCTGAACAGGTAACCACAGCAGTGGGAATTGGTAGTTTGAGGATTTTTCTGTCATATTTTTGCTCTTACTAGACTAACTTTGACATTTGTTTATTAATAAAGAAAGAAAAGTATTGCAGATAATTGAACAGTTCTGTACGGAAAATTACCGTTGAAGAGATCAAATCAGAGGCCTACTCACAAATGTTCATTCATGGCCTTATCATCAAGAAGACAATAAGGTGCGATGCATAAGTCATCAAGCGTCCAACTCAGAAACTCTCTTACTATTTATGCTTCCTTCACACACATTTACACAAACTTTGGACAGAGGCATCTTCAGCTCTGCAAAAACCCCAAGACAATGCATCCTTATCTTCAGCACCCAGACCTCACCTCCAGATGGGAAACTACCCATAAACTTGAATTTTTTCACATACCATGAAGTGTCATGTGTGAGCTTCCACTTCAACCATCTATTTGTCCATTATTCCAAACGATTCCCTGCCTGGAAATGTAGGTCAAAAAGGTTAGGCTTAAACAGTCGTTATTTCTTAATTATCTGTTTTGCAGTGTAAACCATTGGATCTGCAAAGTCAGTCCTCGAAGGCTGCTGTCCTGCATGTTTTTGATGTGTTCCTGCTCCAACACAGCTGATTCAAATAGCTCAATTAGCTCTCCAGCATGTCATGAAATTCTCCAGGAACATGTCAACTTCAAAGTTATTTGACTCAGGTGTGCTGAAACAGAGAAACTTCTGAAACATGCAGGACACAGACTCTTGAGAACTGGCATTGAACAAAAGATTGTGTCTTTTTACACAGAGAATATAAGCATCTGGTTTAACTATAAAAGTATAACAATACACATAAATATAATAGTTTTATATGTCAGATATAAACAGCTAAAATGTTTTGATCAGCATCATGCATCACTCAAATAGATCAGAAAATATTGAAACAGAAAAGTCTAAAGGATTATTACACCATCAACACATTTTGAATACCGATTTCCAGCTTTTGGTAACACTTTATTTGAAGGGGGGTGAATAAGACTGACATGACACTTTCATAAACATGACATAACACCTGTCATGAACAGGAATAAGCCTTCATGAATATTTATGACTGTAGTCATAAAGTGTCATTCTGTAAATTATGACACTTTTAATACAAAGTTGACATTATTGAAAATGTCTTTGTTATGACAACTTGACATTAACCAATAAATCATTACTGTTTAAACTTTACCTTAAATAACATAAAGTTACCTAATTTTTTTAAGTGCAATCAGTAAAACTTTTATAACAAATTGATATCAGTAATGATTTCTTGGTTCATGACAACAGTCATAAATATTCATGAAGGCTTATTCATGTTCATGACAGGTGTTATGTCATGTTTATGAAAGTGTCATGTCAGTCTTATTCACCCCCCTTCAAATAAAGTGTTACCCCAGCTTCTTTTTAATTATGTATTTAATAGTTTTCAGAGTGTCTGATCTTCTGCTCACACAAACCTCTTTGGGTAAAACTCTACATTTATCACTAGGTCAAATTTCCTTTTCTATTGTCCATCTCTTCCTGCACAGTATATATTTTAGGCATTTGTATATACACATATTTATCTATGAGCTCCATCACTGATGTGCTTTGTGTTATTCCCATATCACCATCTTTCCACTATGCCCGGCTGGGTCTATTTTTCAATTTGCCAATTTTTGCTCAGGTGGCCACCGACCAATGTGCTCAGGCTGTTTCTCACACACACACACACACACACACACACACACACACACACACACACACACACACACACACACACACACACACACACACCATATCCCTCGCCACACTCTCTCTGAGTAAAACACAAGAACTATTAGGGACATTCTTGCAAACACATGTGTGACTGGGGCTCTGGGAAATGGAATAAGGATTTGTGTAATATTACCAGAGCAACACTGGAGCAAGGACAGTAATGAGACTCAGACGCAGTTTTGAGTGCTGGCTAGATATTTCACAGAGGGAGGCGGAGAAGGAAGATTGTGTATTTATTTGTCCCTATTTGGGAGTTGAAACTCTTTAAGAGAATCTGGAGGAAAGGCTACAAAATGTCCAACACGTAATGGAAGATTCTAAAAACTCTTAGTTGAGGATTTGCTACCCATACTGCACATCTTCCCCACTACAAATTGTTATGGGTCCCTTCAAATATATTATTGGAAGTTATGTGCTTTTCAGGTTGAAAACCAAACAAGAACAAAACAAAACAGATAATTTGGAAACTGTAACCCATGAACCCCGTTTGCAAGAGCTCAAGACTGCTCAGTTGGATTCTAGTTCCAGAAAAAAAGTGTTTCCAACTTAAGAACACAGTAAAGACACACCCTCCTATTTTGGGTTACATTAGACACACAAAGATCAGCCACACCAAGAAATATATACTTCAGGTAGAATGTGTAAATGTAATTAATAATTAGAAATTAAATGACCTTTCTGTTGACTGAAAGTCTTATTACTAGGAGAGTGTTTTATACGGATTAGCTGGAGCTGCATTTAGAGTATTGGAAAGGCTTTTAATTACCAGATTATCTCATCCTCTTTCAATTTTCAATCTCATTTATCTTCTTCTGTTCTTACAGACCCACCAGGGACAGTGAGGATGATGAAGATGATGACAGAAAGGGTAAAGGCTGCACCCTACAGGTATCATTTGATTGAGTTTCACTGAGTCATGCTCTTAAAGGTGGTTTGGTTTTGCTTAATAGAGTTTTGTAGAATATAATCTGCAATTAGCAGTTTTAAATTGAATTCGATGTGGTGTTTTTGTTTATTTACCTTTTAAAAATTAGGAAAATGTCATGAATTTACTTGTGTAGTGGAGGAGGTAAAAGAGATTTTTTTTTTTTTTTTACAATAATGCTTGTAGATGATACCAAAAAATCTGATTCTGAATTTATGTAATACATTTGCTTTACAATAGTACAGTTTTCTTGTGTGTCAACTTGCAACTTTATTGATTAGGTCATCAATGGGTTGGGGTGAATGACCTTAACTCATGTCCACTAAACCTCACCCTCCTTCTCCACTTTCCAGTACCAGTATGCTTTGGTGCGAGTTCTCACTCATTTTGTTGCCGAACCGTCTGACCCAAGAGGGGAGATGGTTTACATGTTGGGTACTGACTGGCAAGCTGATATCACTCCTTTGGTCTCGGAACAATTGAAGGTAAGTGTGGAAAATGATCATTAATAGTTAAGACAAAATGTATCTGTACCCTTAAGTAAATATAAGGCCTTCTTCCTGTCACCCTAATAGTTAGGGCTCTTCCTGGGCTACGGCAAAATATTATATTACTTCCAATCAGAAGAAGCATATGTGTCAAATTAAATTCTTAGAATGATATGAAATAGGTTTAGCTGTGCATAATGTTACAGTGAAAACGAAGGACTAGCACATAGATGAGAATGAAGGTTACATCTGGGGTTTCTGTTTCTATCAAACAGGTCGAAGAGCCACGCATTGCCAGGCTTGTAGATGGGCATATTTTAATGGGACGTGACCTTGGCATTACTACTATACAAGTGAGTAGCTTTTTATTTTCTCTGCAAAATACAATGTCTTCCAATATACATTTCCTGAACTTGAGCTTTCTGGTATAGTCACTGCTTGGTGGACAGTGGTTTTGAAATATAATCCAAAATCAGTGAATTCATCACAAAGTCCAGGAACAGTCAGCTGAACATTTCTGATTTTGTCAAGCACGTTGTAATTTGGCCGTTCACCTTGCACTCTTGTGCAGTAAACACACTCACCTTTCTCTCTATTTCATATCAAACAGCAAGCCTCTTTGCTTGCTTACTACACAATTAGCCCCAATTAACTATTGTGGATTTAGCCTTGACATCTTGGTGTGATATTTTGTAGTTGTACATTTGCTGACATTGAAAACATTTGTGCATCTGCTGCATTTGAACAGTCTGGCCTTTATAGGCTTTATGCCACTGTAAAACCACATATAATACAGTCCAGTGGGCTGTTTGATAGTCCATACAGCCTCAGAGTATTGCCTACAAGACCGTTCATAACCTTTGAAATTATGATGAATCACAAACTATGATGAATTGAGATTTTATGAAATACACCAACACAATGTAGCCCATAATTTTGATATGGAAAGAAAATGATACATCGTTTCCAAAAATATATAAACACAAATGTGAAAAAGGTGTCATCCGTTTGGATTCAGCCCATTTGAATCATTACCTTTGTGGAAAAATCTATTGTTGTGATTACAGCTGGAATATCTCTACCAGATATTATCACATCTTGAAACAGACATTTACATTTTCTTCTTTGCAAAACTTTTGCTATAGGTTCATATGAGCCTTAAGTTCAGCTTTTGGTCATAACTGACTAGATCCCCTTTTTCCAAATGCTTGTTATTCCCCACATGCAAAATAATAAAGGACACATTTTTTGTTCTCATTCAATAATAGCTTTATTCTTACCCTTCATCCATAGAAGCCAGATTTGTCGAGCTAATATATTTTGTCCTGTTTATAAGTTATCTCACATGAGCTGTGAATCTTTGCAGCTCCTCCAGAGTTCCTTCAGTTTTATAAATATGAATTCCATTGTGTTGGTCAGTAGAATCAAAATAAAAATGCATCAGTTTTTAATTTAACATAACGAAATATGAGGTCAAGAATACTTCTGCAAGGCACTGTATGTAAAAACATAATTTAAAAAAGAACTGTGTTTTGATGACTGTGCATTCACATGCATGGAAGCTCTTAAACAAGTGGTCTGTGTGTTTGTTAAATAGGTTGGCACTGAGTTTAGAGGAAACACAGGGGACTTTCTGGAAACAGCTGAGCGTATGTTTCCATCAAGCCAACTTCGGAACACAAACACGCGCGCACACACACACACACACAGATGCACATTTATAGGCAGCTGTGTGCAGTTTCGGAGCCAGAAGACAGAATTTACCCAGTACTCTCTCTTTCTACATGCCGGTGTCGACAGCCACCATTTGATAGTTTGACATTTCAATTTTACCTCCCCAGCTAAGACTCCCTGAGCCCCAATTCGTCCTCTATTGCCCATCTCTCTTTCCTCAGTTCCCTCTCCCAGTTTCTTCCTCTCACAGGCTCATTCCCAGTCTTGAGGTGCAATCCCATACATGTCAATCATTAATTTTTTTTTCTTTACCTCACCGAGGATAGGATTGAATTTGACACATCGAAACGTTCAGCGAGAGATTTTCTTTGTACACCAATCAGATCTGCCTGTCCTCAGGCGGAGGACTACACTCCAGCACGAGGCTCCTAATCTCTGTCACTGTCCGTCTTCTGCTTTCCCTCTCCTCTTGTATCCCAATCTTTCATGCTCCTTGCCTTTGCCCTCTCTAATATTCTGTCCACCACTATTTGTCATTGTCTTTCTTGCTCTGACACCTGCTCTATATATTACCCTCTCTTGCTCACTGCTTGTTTTTATTCTCTTTTCATCCACCCACTTTTTTTTGCTTGTTTTGCTTTTGGCTTGACTTAGTTGAATGCTAACCCGCGGGAGAACAGCTGATGTGTGTTTGTGTCAGGTGCTGTGTGCACATTTTTCTCTCTATAAGTTTTTTTTTTGTAATATGAATTGAAAGCAACTGTGAGATTCAAATGTCAACTAAATTTGAATGCAACACATTTCAGTCTTTACACGGATAATCTCATCAGTTATGAAAGGATCCTGTTTATTCATGTCTGTTTACATGCTTGTTTTGGACATTGTTAGTTATAGCA
Source organism: Micropoecilia bifurca (assembly GCA_903067075.1). Lineage (NCBI taxonomy): Eukaryota > Metazoa > Chordata > Actinopteri > Cyprinodontiformes > Poeciliidae > Micropoecilia > Micropoecilia bifurca. The sequence goes on along the minus strand of CAEGAF010134593.1, from coordinate 38,162 downwards.
TATTGCCAATTCTAATAGCATAAGTGTAAGAAGTTATTTCAGGATGTTTCCCTACACAGTCTGAAAAAGGATGGTATTTAATTACAGTATTTTCAAAACCTGAATAAGAAGGAAAATGAAAATTAGGATTGATGTTCTTTATTCTTTCCCATCTATTCTTCCCTGTTTGTTCCAGGTTCAATATTTAAATTTGCCCACTGTAAAAATATCTACCTAGGATTTAAAGTGGTCCTTAGTATTTTATAATTGAAATTAACCTAAAGCATATCTAATCTGAGTTTGATTCCTGGAGTTGGGCCATTTGCTGCAAGTCTTCCCCCTTCTCCTTCTCTCTTCTTCTCTAGTTTGTGCAGATTTACTGCTCAATAAAGGCCACCAGAGCCTAAAGAAAATCCTTAAAAAAATGTTAATGTAGTTTTAGATTTATGTTTTCACGCTTTACGGTAAAATTTATGTGGATTTTATGATTTGTTGTAGGTTTTGTCCCCTTTGTCTGACTCTATCCTGGCAGAGAAGACGGTGACAGTCCTGGATGACAAGGTAGAGTAACATGTAAATTAGTTTCACTGCTTCATTCAATTTAAGGTTTTTTGTTATGTTGATGGATTATTATTACATTTTTCTTTTTAGAAGTGATTTAAGTTGAAGAAAATAAGTGCTCGTACTCCCCATGATGACATACTGTAGAAACTCAGAACAGAAACATGATATTTTTATACAGATCTGTCAATCAAGCAGTTTTATTTTTCAGAAACGACAATGTCAAAGAATAAAGGTAAAAAGCTGATTCAAAGTGTAATTTTTATTAACTCACAGGGTTAACGTTGACATGAAAAATAAAACAAAAAATGTGTTATGTACACCAACTACATAATTGGAGTCACTCTAGTTTTAGTTTAAGTTGCACATAATGTCACTGTTGCTTTGTCATAAATACATAAATATTTTGTACTTATTGCTAACATGTGCAAGTCCAAAATTTTTTGGTAGCCTTTATAGATTGTTTAATAAATTGTATTTGTTCCTGCAGGTAACAATAACAGACCTGGGAGTCCAGCTGGTTGCATCCTTGTCTCTCAGCATGACAGCGAGTCCTGGAAATTACCAAGCAATACAGCTGACAACTACAGCTACAGATCTGCTTCACACACCCAAACAGGTAACAATTACTTCTGCAAATACATTTATGCATTCACATATAATGACTGTCAGATCACTGAAGAAAACTTAACTAAAATATTTTGTGTTTACCTGAGAATACACAATCATTGTTGTTAAGTAGTGATGAATGCTGTGGCTAAAATGAAGCTGCGGCTTCTGCCAGTGGCTAAAAAGCCTAAAAACATTTCACTTTATTTAGTGTTTCCAAACCCTGGAACTGAATGTATCCTGTTTTTGTTTTTACAATCAGGAAGCTGTGGTTAGTGCGTGGATTCATTACAGTGATGGCTCAGTGACACCTCTTGATATCTATGATCCCAAGGACTTCCTCCTCTCAGCTGTCTCACTGGATGAGAAGGTCATCTCTGTAACCAATCAGGTTAAAACACTTTCTTTTTAAAAATCTAAAACAACCTTTATGGTACTTTATCCAAACATAACAAGAACATGTCTATTCATTTTCTCGTTATTGGATTGTCAAATAGGAGCAGCAGTGGCCAATTATTGTGGCTGAGGGAGATGGACAGGGTCTACTGTTTCGTGTGGAAATGGTCATTTCTGAAACTTGCCAGAAGTCCAAGAGGAAGAGTGTGCTGGCATCTGGAGATGGTAATGTGGTCGTTAAGTTTGGAGCAAACAGGGACGAGAGAGGTGGAGCGGAGGATGGTGGAGGGCTGGAAAACAGCACCAGTGAGCAACGGACAAATAATGGAGGGGAATGGAATTCCAAGAGTGTAGCTGTTGTTGACCGAGAGGAAGGAGCCATGAGGAAGGTGGGAAGATTATTTTGGATATTTTCCTGAAATTACTTTCTTTATCTATTGAAATGTTAGTATGTAACTTTAATAAAACATTTTTTTTTACATAATTGTTGAAGCTGTTACTAGGATTTGACAGGATGGTATGAGACATAATCTGTGAAAAAAATCAGAACCAGGAGAAAGGGTCTTATTGCTGTCAATCACAAGCCATGTGGCGCTGCTCATCCCACCTCTTGTTCTCACCTCTGCTAATGATGCTGTAGCTAGAAGAGGCTGTTGTGAATGCTCAGGCTAGTTAGCATAGCCACCAATGATGGATAAATGGTTTTCTTGTAACGACAAGTTGTTTCTATGCCAACAGCACATCAAGGAGCATTGAGGAGCATTGATTGACAGCACTGAGAACCTCCTCCTGGCTCTGATTGGTTGTTTTTGGTCGGGAACAGTGCATTACTTCAGAATAGCAGCTCAGGGACGTGGAGATAATGAATGTTTTCACAGATTATCTGTTCACCTAGTACTGTCAAAACTCACCTACAGAAATGTTACAGTTCAAAATTTCTGCTTTAAGTAAAGAATAAGATTTATACTGGGATAACAGTTCTCTCCTTTACATTAGATATTTTTTAACTAATTTGTTGTTTTTTGCAACTAAAACTGAAACACTGTAATGTGTTAATTTCCATTTGTCAGGTTAGCACAACAACTAAAAGCACAGTTACCCACCGTGCTTCCCACCCAGGTGGAAGAGCCGCTGGTGGTGGCAACAGCGGTCGGGGAGGGTCAGGCCAAGGCGGGGACCAGAGTAAGAACTCAGTACAAGTGGAAGTTCCATCAAGTGGGAACGGTGAGCTGACCCAGACCACAAGAGGCCTGTCAGACCTGGAGATTGGGATGTATGCTCTTCTGGGAGTATTCTGTCTGGCTATATTGGTCTTCCTCATCAACTGTGTCAGCTTTGCGTTCAGGTAATAAACTGTAAAGGTTATAATTAAATTTATGATTTAAAGCATTTCAACTTTTCAGAAAAATGTTAGCAACTATCTCCTCTGACTAAGAGTTGAAAAAAGAGTGCTCTAATACAAACAGTTTAACAGTTGTGATGACGTCTTTGATTTAGTTTGTCATTTAATTTCCCTTTAAGATTAAAACAAATATTAGATATGAATTGAATTATGTGTTGTTTTTCAACTCTGTTGACATAACAGGGCAATTTAAATATTTGAATACTTTCTTTTATACTTCAAAATAAGAGCCTCAAACATAAATACAAAAATATTGAAAGCAGTCGAGCTCTATTAATTTTAAAGTTTACCAGACAAATTCAGCTTGCATGCAGAGAGCAAGACAGAGTTCACTTTGAAGAGAAATATAATTGAAATATTGTGATCTTTTGCAACCACAATATCTTAATCTTGACAGCTATGGGTATACTCTTACTTATATCTTACCATGCAAATTTTTAGGTCATTAGTCAGAGTTTCTATATTTTGACACAAATATGTTGAAAAGCTGAAAGTACAAAGTCTTACCACATAAAAAAATCAAGCTAAATTTCTGTCAATCATCAGAAGAAATGGGATTCATTTCTTGTTTCTTCATTTACCCTTCACTAAAGCCAAATTATCATCTCTTTTTTTCTCTTTAGGTACCGTCACAAGCAGGTTCCTGTACTAGAAGCAGGCGGCAACATGAACCATGCCCATGACTGGGTGTGGCTTGGCACTGAGGCTGACCTCTTAGCTGACCATGCGGACCAATGCCAGGGCCTACCTGACGAATGCACTACCATCATCGACAGAAACGAAGGAGGATATGAGGAGAGCAAGTACCTTCTGAATGGTGCTGGGAACACTTTGGTGATGGGTGTAGGTTCTGGCATGGGCACAATCAGTGGTGGCAGTGGCGGCACAGGTGGACTGCGGGGAATGGCCCATGGACAGACCTTGCCTAGGTCTATCCCAGAACCCCATCAGTGCCTTTCTGCAATCACCACTGGTGGGAAAGATGCCACTGGGCAAACAGAGCATCTGAATAATTCCCCCAGAGCCGCGGCTGCAGCTGCAGTTGCCGCTGCCAAGCGCAAACGAGTCAAATTTACATCGTTTGCCACCGTTTTGCCCAACGATAATTCGGGTAGTAGTGGCCCGTATGTCAACTCCTCAGTTCTTGTGACCAATGGTAATGAGGATGACATTAAGTGGGTGTGCCAGGATATGGACCTGGGTCAGTCTGAAATCAGAACCTACATGGAGAGGCTGCAAGACAATCTGTGACTGACCTGGAGAGAAACTGAGCAATAGAGAGGCAGAGGATGTGGGCTGGAGAAAAGATGGACAAAGAGTACAATTCACCTGTGATGCCTTTGCAGTGGATTAATAAAGGGTCAAGTGAAGTGAAAAATGTGAGAGCAGTAAAATGAAAAATCGTGATTACCTGACGGTTTTGGACACACAGCTCAAGGCTTCCTAACCTTTGGCTCCTCTAAAGCAAAGCAGAGTAGGAAGTCATCACTAGCTCACACTAAAAGTAACAGTAGCAAACAATAAGTAACATTCAGAGTTCGTTTTGTGTTACTTATTGTGAAAATCATAAGTGTAAAAATCAGCAATGGTCACTATTGGTTATGAGTGTTTACTTTCAGAAAACCAGTAAACCACTGTACTCATACATTATTGATTCAGGGTATGTTAATGGACAAACCTTTGTAAGCCACTATACATTTGAACAAAGATGTTGACAAACTTTGATCTTGTAATGACGTCACAAGTCTTTGGGGGTTTTTTTTTGTTTGTCTTTTTCGTTTTTACTTATTTATTGCCATTGTTGGCTAAGGCTGTTGAGTAAATATTTTTGTTTTAAAATATAAGCAATTTACCTGCCAGGACTCCTGAATGGTTAACCAACTGATTCACTGATATTGCAAACAACATATGTTGACTTATCATTTCCCTGATTTCATTTTGGTATTACTTATGAGTATAATGTGAGTTAAAATATATATATATATATAAGTATTCAAGTATTCAACAGAAAATTCACTCATTATTTAGTCAGCAGTCCAGATAAATCAGATCTTCTTTCAGGAAATCACAATCTTTCTACAAACAACTCCAAGAGATTGAAATGGACAAGTCATGAGAAAGACCGTTTCATCCTTGGATCCAAGACATACGTTTTTATTCTTGCACAATTAAAAATAAAGGACACTGGCCATTTTTAATGGGGCCTCATTTCGTGAACCCTGCAGCAAGTGACTGCTCTCTCCCCATCAGAAACAATGGTGACATCCCCTTGCCTCTCTCCTCGTCTGTGATTAAGCAGAACTAGAACCAACTGTGGAAGACAGTCAGATACATTCTGCAAACCAAAAGGGGGTGAAGTAAAAAGAAGCTGGCTTGGACTTTGCAAAACCTGGCTAAAAACTTAATGAGAACTCTGAATGAAGACATCTAGCCTGGCTGGAAGAGGTTTGTGCATAACATGGAGTTACCAGGAAGTACTAAATGACATTACAGTATGACTGAGAGGAATGACTAACTAATATATATATATATATATATATATATATATATATATATATATATATATATATGAATGAAACATCCTTTCCATGTTATCATAAAAATATTTTCCTTCTGTTTCTACTTTTTGATAAATATGTTTTCTTTATTTTTTTTAAGTTAAGAAATATTTTAAATTGTAGCTTTTAATTTTAAAAGTTTATTCATATTTTGAGAATATATGATTCTTTGGTCCTAGACACTGTTTCTATTTATTTAAAACTGACATCTGGAGGGTGAGGAAGAAAAGGAAAACCATGGACAAGACGGCGAGTCATGGACAGTCTGCTGGTGAATGATAGCACATATAAAAGAATAAGTAATCCAGAGATTGGAAGATGGAGCAGGCAGAGGTTGCCTCACCTTCGTTAAGCTCAGGTGACCAGTCGTGAAGAATTCGACTACAAAAAGGAGAACTGTAAGATTGTTCAGATTGCAATATTTATTTATAAATGTGTTATTGTTTCAGAGTACACTGTATGTTGTAAATAAATAAACATGCTTCAAAGTGCTTGTGAATAAGATTGGAGGTCACTAGCCAACAACATGGTGATATTTTGTACATTTTATGGTGCAGATGACAGTACAGAATACTACCTAGAGTTTCACCGCAATGTGAAAGTGATCCTACTGGTTCTTTTCTAAAGTTGTACCTGTCTTTGTATGAAGTATTGAACTAATTCTTGCCTTTGTACAGGATAGGAATCAGTTTTCTCCTATATTGAGATGTAAAAATGGAGGCAATCCATCAAATGTCATACTTAATGTCTCATAAGAATAATGAGGTTGAGGAGTCCAACTCATGAAGAAAACCAAACCAAATGTTGCGACGTTCATCAGTGGGCACCGAGGGTTTCCATTTTATTAATTTCATAGGGAATAAACATTGTACCTTAACGTTAGTCACTGAAATCACAGCCTAAACTATTGGATTTTAAAACGGCAACAACCGTGAAAAAAGTTAACCTAAATCAAAAAAAGAACTGAAATGGGCTGGGAAGCCTCTACCAAAGCAATAAATAATTATGACTGATCACTGTCTTCTGGACACATTACTGTATCTAAAAGAAATGCTAAGATAAATACCAGTTTTCTGTAATAAAAAGTGAGAAGTCCAACAAGTCTAAGTTGACAGTTGCTAATAGTTCAGGCACATCTATTTTTAAAAAGGAAAGACCTTTTTGACAACAAACATGTGAGAGTAATAACACTTTGTAGCCTCCATTTGTTTTGAGCTCTAAAATCGTTTTGATGTAATCAACAAAAATTCATTGGGATTTTTTAGATGATATTTTGAGGTTGTTTTGGGCTTTTGTTTAAATTACAAAAATGCAGATAAAATGCATGTAGCTTGAAAAGTCGTTGTGGATAAAGGTTGATAATTTGCTTAAGCCTCCTTCATATTAGATGAAGACTGTTGAACAGTCTGTGGGACCTCCGTGACCATTCCAGTGTGAAGGCAATCATGACACTACTACACTCTTTTGTACTTGCAAAACAACTTTTTCTTGCTCTCCGTTTCCTTGTTCTCATTCTTTTGCCTCTTCAATAAACAGAATACCCAGATTTGTGTTTTCAAATGTATTTAGGTTGAAAGTGGCATCACTTTCTCCATCTAAGAGTGATTTGTATTCATGTGTTTTAATGTTTAAATGCTCCTTTGGATATCTGAGGCTGACAAGTGAGTATGTGTTGGTCTAATTAGTAATTCAGCGTCTTTGCCAGGTGAAATACATAATCATACGCTATATAGTGCGCAAATAATATGTAGGTCCAGGTTTCTCAATGTTTTTCATCAACAGTGTTATGTGTAAAATAATGCTGTATTGACCTTTTTCTTTCCTTCCTTTTTTTTTTTTACAAATACATCAAATTAATTTGTTCCCCATCTGCCTCAGAAATATGTCAGCACTAAATCAGCTTTTTCTTATGAGCAACTGTAAGAGAGTGAAGTTCTGGTTTGAAATTATGATTCATGCTGAAAAATAGATAATTATGTATAAAAACAAACCTAACTTTGTCTCTGATATACTGAGAGAATGTCATGTCGGTACACAGCTTGTAAAACACAAATTAGCCAAGTTTCCCTTCCAGACATATTTCTTATCATCTGCACTTCCACACAAAACTTGAATGTTTTTGTGCCATATTGCATTCAAGTCAAATTGTACACTAGGTTTTCTATACGGAAATAACTTTTAATTGAAGTGCACATTTTGAAGTATCAAAAGTCACCATGGTCTTACTTAGCGCCACACTTATATAACAGACTTGATCATTTTGAATAATTAGTTTTTTGTATATTGGCTTTGTCCAATTATTCCTCAGTGATTTCTTGACTTTTGAAATGCCACAGTGTAAAAAAATCAAATAATCAAAACATGCCAACAGTTGATCTGTAAAAACAAAAACAACGGTAGCATTTTGCAGCATTGGTAACTATTACTGCCATTATATTGTTTATAAATGTATTTTGTTGCTTCATAGGTATTTCCATTTAAGTGTTTTATTGTCCGTCTCTGCTAAATTGTAAATGAGCAGGGCAGAGTAATAAAGAACATGTGAAGTTTGCGGTCTAATTAAAACCTGAGCTCAAGGGTCCTGCTGTCAAGGATACAGGAGATTGACAGAGGTGTTGAAAGTAAAAATTCAAATATTCTGTTACAATATTCCCACAATGAAACAATATGCTTGACTAGCTATTTATCAAGACTTATAGCATTTTAAAATGTGACCACTGGTAAAGGGGGATTTGATCAGATTGTTCATTACAGCCAAAATACGACAGGAAAACAGTCAAAAATGTTATGGAAGAAGACTGGGGTATGTGATTATTTAATCATATCTGTAACAGACGTGTTTTAGGATAGATCTATGAGGCACACTTTAATGTACCATGAGGTTATTGCTGACGCCATAACACGCTGCTTAGTACAGTGCCTAATTGGCAGTGGTTACTCACTGACAGTCATTTTATTTCACAGCTTAACACACAAAATGCTTTGTAGATTAAACATGGTGGCTGTTGCCAGTCTTTGTACTGAATCAAAACATCTACCCTCACCAAGTCCTCTTCATTCATATCAAACTTTGTACTGACCCATCTTTAAACTGAACAGCTTCATAACCTTCTGCACTTTGCGAAAAAAGGCTTGTTTTTACAGGGGTCACATCCATTACCAAAGCTACAGATGACACTGTAAATACAGAGGTCTGATCTCTGTACCAGGTGGATAATCAGCAGTGACCGCTAATGGGACTTTGAAAATGAAAAGGCTTCCAAAATGGCAGACAGACAGACAACAGGTTAGCTAGGAGCTGTTGAAAACAAAAGAGAAACTGTAATTTTGGAGCACAGCACCATCTGTAAAGAACATCTTGTTTGATGAATTAGGGGCTCTAATCAAAGAACCAATAATTGATGATTGTTAATTGATAAACTCCCAGAGTTGATAAGCTACCATAGTTGTTACCAATCATCTTTAACTGGTCATTAAAATAAGCAGGTTTATTCAGAATCAAATCATTTCACATCTTAGTATGTTTTTAAAAAGACAGATTAGTAAAGGGTTTCCATCTGATGTCAGAGAAAAGCAAAAAGCAGCTGAATACTTTTGGATTTTTTTTTGCTTTGTACAAGCGAAACCCATGGGCAGCAATTAACTGTGCATATGGAGAATGTGCCAGTAGAAGGTTTTCCTTTTTATTTTTTATTTATGATAATTGCCCTTGTTTAAACATAGTTTATAGCAACCAATAAAGACACAACTGAAAACTGAAAGCTTTTTGATTTCTTATTTAACAGTCTTTAATTAATTAAAGAGTTTGAGCCCAAGTACAGTCAGAAATCAGTTTCACGTAATATAACAAACCGTTATTCGGGGTGCTTTAAGACTAAGAGTATAGAATGTAATCAATAATTATTTTTGATTAATTCATCCATGCTAAGCACACATCTAGGGCAGTTGATGACTGCAGAGAGGAGAACTCCCATTAAACAGCAAGAGACTATTTTTTTAAACTCCAGAGAGTGAAGGAACATGAAACAAAATCGCCAAAAAGTACCAGCATGCAATCGGAAAAGAAAAACACAATTACGGAGAGCAAATGGAAAAAAAGAGAGCAGAGTAAGGTGATGTCCTTATGAATAGAATAACCCAAGGCCAGCCATATCAGTACCTAGTTGAACTAGTAAAGGAAAATGTGATTATGTTCTACAACAGAGACGCTCTTTAGGTCAACCTCCTTGTTCGAAAGTAGGCAGACAACAATTAAACCTGTAGTCTGAGAGTGAAGCTCCCTGTGGGAATTAGATTAACCATAAAGGTCTTACAGAAGATTGTTTGATTATTTATTCTATCTATGAAGTCGAACAGTACCTGATTATTAGAGATTGTTGGTGAAAAAAGGTTTTTTAAAAAGTCTTATTAATCATAACTATTATGTATAAGTCACAAATGCACCGAATGCATTTCTAGATATTTTCTTTATTTTATGGGTCTAAAACTGCATTTTAATTGCATTTTATCTGTTGAAAACATACTTTTAAATCTCTCCAGTGAGCCAGAACTCATAGGCAACTATAATGACAAAATAAAAGGGAGACATTTATTATTTTTTCATGGGATTATTTTCTGTGCTTTGAGAAGTTAATTTTTACCTTAGAAAAAGAACACAGCTGGCTTAACTACATGAAAAAAAAATTTCAGAGATACGTTGATTTATTTTGTTATGCCACCCAACGTCATTAATCCAGGGATTACTGGAAACGACATCAGTGTGGCCATCATTATGAAGCTACAGCTCAGATTAACCTTATAATATAAACCATTAGCGGCTCACAGTCTGTGAACATCAGAAGCCAATTAATCACTCATTCTCAAGAGAATATACACTTGAGTTGCATCACTTATCAGGGCTGAGGTTGGTGCCATGGACATTGGCTTGTTTCATTCCTGATTACATCACAAACATATAACCACAGATTAAATCCAAGAACACAATGAGTCTCAGTCAAGTTTAAACGTATTTTGTATCTTAAGTGACACTTGAATCTTTTAATGAAACCTGAGTTACCTTTTCTGTTAAATACATGTCTGAACACCATCACTTAAAATATAAAAACAAGTTCTGTGCAATGGACAAGTGAAAACTGGAGGTCTATGAGAGGTTAACTCTCCCCTGGTCATTATAGGGAAACCCAAGCAGGGCCTCCTACAACAAAATGAGATGAAGTTCCTGCATCAAGTTGTGGGTCAGCCACTGGTAAGAAATTAAAAGCCCACTAGTAACAATTGAATAAAAAAATCAGAGTTTTAAAGTCTTAAAGCTCTGAAGTCTAATGGAACTGAAGTTTTCTTACATTAGCATTTTAAGGATTTAAAGTTCAACATATTTTTTGAATTTTTTATTGAATATGTTTTTAAGACAGTACCTCACAGAAGACCTGATATTACAGGTATAACTACTGTTGTTGGACTCCATAGTACTGTGTCTATGAGCTGCCCTCTGGGAGACCAAAGCAGTTTTCCCGATTTTAAAAAAAGCTCTTACATTTAAAGTTAATTAAGATAACGTTTTGTATCTCACAGGACTTTAATAAATATGTATAAAATTAGAGATATGTGATAAAGTTTACATTAAATCCCAAATTACATGGCACACTTCCCACCATTTTTCAAAGTGTGCTGAGTGAAGATGTTATGCATTAAGTAGGGCCTGTGGGGAAGATGTGATCAATATGGACAGAAATCAGTGTCTCAGCCACCAGCGCTTGTGAATCTGAGGATGGAAAAAGCATGCTCAGTTAACACTGAGCAAAACAGCTGACAACCTAAATGAGGCAGAAGTCGATATAGTCTGGACTGAATGTTATTAGTGGTAGCCTGACTTCTGGAATTTAGATTCCAGATTTTTGACCTGACGGTGGCTCCAAAGGGAAATCCCATTGGCTGTAAATACACACTTAGTCCTGGATATGTCTGAAAAAACAAAGGTTATGGGAATTTTGGGGGGTTTCACTGCAGATAAAAGAGGTATCTAGTTCAACTCCTGTAAACTCTGATTCCTATTTAAATATACTGTTGTGAAGAAAACTGTCTACAGTGGCAAAAACTACCAATCTCTCTATTCCTGATGCCTTGCATCAATTCAAGAATGCATTTCTGAGACAAAATGTATTTATAAGTCACCTCTATCAACACAAAAGAGCAACTCAACATATGAGGTATATTTAATTTTCTGGTACATTATTAACTTAAAAAAAGAACAATTACATATCAGGAATTGTAGTCCGTGATCCTGTTCTGTTGTTGCTTTAGACTTTCTGTCCTCTAAGAAACAAACGGCTGCCCCCAGTCTGACCCTTGTATCTTAAATGGATCCAAACAGCTCCCAGAAAATTGACCTCCCTGCAAAACGTCAGAGATGATTGTAGAAACACAAGACTCTGATAAGCTAAATCTATAAGAAGAGTGAATTCATATCTTTACATCACTACTAAATCAAAAAAAACCCTTCATTTTTCTTAAACACTATGTAGCGACAAGCGATATAAAGAGCAATTTTCTGGAATTGGCTTTGACCAGGACGCAGCAAGACAGCACAACACAACTGTCCTGGCTTGATAACAAAACCATTACCTCCAATACACACACACACACACCCTAATAGCTATATTTACTACATAACAAGAACTGTTCTCCATCTCTAGCTTTATCTTTGCCTGGTAAATACACACTCAGACACTTTGAGTTTGCTGGGGTTTAAATTATTTGTTTTTACAAATGTTCACCAAGTGTCATATTTAGTGTTTGCTTCAAAATAAATTATGTTTTTTATGAATATAGGTAATTTGATAAGTTAGTTCAATGTGTATTTTTTTGTTTGTTTTTTGGGTGAGATTTGTGCTCTATGCATTCTACATAAGTGATTAGTCCTGCAAAGTCAAAAAAACAGCCTTGGTATATCAGGCAAATCAAAAATGCAACATTCAATCTAGGTTAAAAACATTATTTTGAGAGTGCTGAAAGTATGTTTTAAAAATTCTGTGCTGCACTATTTTACCCTCCACTGAGAACAATCATGGGGGGTAAACAAGAGCAGCGGCCCTGATCTGGACACCTTATTACTCTTCACGAGAAATAAGGGCCACATAGTCCCTCTCAGGCTGTTTCTCCAAATACCAGTCTATTTTCCTCTACCACTGTGATGATGTCCAAACATATTTTTAAGAGTGTGCATTTTTATCTGTCCATACAAGGACTAATGTTCTCATCGGTTTTTGATTCATGATGCAAGATTCATTAAGATTAAACTCAAACATTTGGGTCAATCATAGAGCTAACATGTAAATGTGCTTGGTAAAATCTTATCTCTACTCTCTTGTGGCTGCCAGTGTTTTTGTGATATTACAGAGTTATTTTGGGCTGAGCACAGTAATGATAGTATTACCTTCACCTTGTCAAAATAGGCCCCTAGTGCTTTTGCCCATTTGGATAAATACACCTTCTACAATACGCCTTCTACATGCTCCTTCTGTGCCTGTAGAGGACCCGTACACACCAAAAATGAAGCCAGCCATACTGGTAAACACTTCTTTCATTTTACTGTGAAGTCACACACACCATTAGTGCACTTCAGATACAGTCTCATTTTGTCTAGTGAAACGACACCCACACTCCCTTCCTCACACAAAACCTATTACTATTTCCTATATATGTATATAAGAGACCTATTATTTATTGTTGGCAAATTCAAACAATAATTTGTTTTGTTTCATCTACTTTTTTATTTGTTGATAAATTATGATTCCCCTGTACTACTGGTATTATTTTTATATTACTGGATGGGGTTAAAGTTTCTCTGTATTTAGCAGGGGGATTGAGGAAAACAGGATACCAGACTTTTTTTTTTTTACCATAACCCTCTGTTATGGTCAGTCTATCGCTTAATTCTTCGTCCTGCCCAAACAGTAATTCACAGAAATGTAGAGCTTCTCTCCATTAACACATGTTTTGTCTGTCCCTGCAGGCTCTGCTCGGCTACACTACTTGATTTACAGCTCTTATCAAATACATATTGCCAAGCGAGTGAGACGTGCAACCTTTCATTTGCACGCCACCGCCCTGCAAATTCGACATGCTACATTAACAAGAAAAATAGCTGCTGCTATGCATGCCAAGACCGTATGTGGGTGTCTAAGAAAGTGTGTTAGAGAAGTGCAGGTTTGAGAAGGGATGAAAAACCCCTCTAACGTAAAGAAATACACTTCCACCAAGTGTTTGAGTTTTAAGCTTTACAACAAAGCAATGAGGAGCATGTTTGAAACAGTTTTATTAATAACTCCAGCTGCATGTTGGTCCTGTGGTGCATGTTGAAACAAGGAGACAAAAATACATATGCATTTTATCTATTAAAAAAAAGTCTGGCTCTTAAATTCCTTTTATTGACTGTGCGTCTTATGTTTAATATACTTCTGTATATCTGTATTAGCATTGCTGTGTGCAGATATCCTATGCATATGCTTACACATAAACAAATGTGAACACACATCACATCATGATGTAAACTGACCTAGATAGACAGAATCCTATGGAAATTATTCATTCAATCATATATTTATGCATTATTTCCGTGATTGAGTCAGAGATTACTGACATTCAAGCAATGTATTGAGAATATATTCAACATGTTTGACATGTTTCTGTTTAGCTTCATAAAGTTAGTTGGTTTAACAGACCATCCAGAAGCACTTCTATAAAGATCTTCTATATTTCCTACTTATGGAAAAGGCCAAAAAAGATAACGTAGAAGGTTGCAAAATAGAGGTTATCAGAAGTCTCTAAGGACTTCTGATAAGAAGAAGTTCCTATTCTCACATATGGCCAACATACTGACCTTTTGGGTCATAAAGGAATAAATTAACGTCTAACAAACATGAAGCATCATGGTGCTGCAGTTATCCTTGTGTAGTCAGTCAACATGGAAAGAACAGTTAACTGGAGTAACGGCAAATTATTCCATCATTGAAAACACTGCTAAAGAAACAAGCCATTAAATCCAGCAGAGTAATGTAAATGTTCAGAGACTGTTTTTAAACAGTGTTTAAATCTGTTACATGCCTTAAATGCTACTGTATACCAGAAGAACCTGCAGAGTGTCTTGAAGTGAATGAGGGCAGTTTTGCCTTAAGCAATGGGCATAAATCCCAGAGGATGGATTTGACAAGCTTATGGAGACATACTGTATCCCAAGAGACTCCCTGCTATAGCTGATGCAAAATGGGCTGTATGTAGTATTGATTTTGTATAAATCAATACATTTGTATGCGCCACATCCACCACAGTAGTTCCTCTTTAAAAACGACCAGATGCTTATAGTTTATTGACTACTGCAGTATTTTTGTGGTTAAATCATTTTGCAATGTATAAATGGAGAGAAAGGAATATTTTCTTCAAGATTTTCTAAACCTTGCTGCATTACACCGAACAGAGACTTCCATTACATTTATACATAAACTAATCAAATGGACAATGTAGCTGAGATGATGCTTGAATGATACTGACCTAATGTTAAAAATAATTTGCAAGCCACTAATCTTGAGATTAGAAAGTCTATTGAGGTTTCTTATACAGGTGCTTCCAACCAAAGCCTGACATCTGGGTGCAAGGAGCACTTTATATCGGTCTGTCTTTTGACTGAGTTGGTAAATAAAATAGTGAACATTTCTGATAATTGTGCCAGTTTTTTAAAAAGTGCGTAGGCTTGCAGTGTTTTTCTTTTTTAGATTTTTTTATGCTCCTCTTAAAGTTTTTCTACACCAAAAACCTCAATACTGTGAAATACTGTGGAACGTCTTATTTATGGGTTTAAAGTGAAAAGGTATGTGTGACTTGAATCTGTTTTACATCTGGCCACATGCTAACTAGTTCTACAAGCAAATATGTGCATGAGTACCAACAAAATTTGCAGCAAATAAACTGCCTTTAAAAAAAACAGATGTTTTGGTTCTACATACAAAGATCTAGATTTTTTTTGTCAAAATTTGGAGGAGCAATTCAGCGTAAGATTTTTATTGATTAATTTTATGTGTTATATACTCTATTCTGTGGTTTTGCAGTGACAAATCTACAATGAAGAATATTTGATTTGTTTTATATCTATTTTACACATCGCTATTTTGACTTTTGGATTATATTACATGATGTGTATTAGAGTTGATGCATTCCCTTCCCTCCCACATGTGATATAATGCTAACTTACAAAGAACTTCACTTGTGCTTTGCCATTCAAAACCTAGCAAACAACTGCAGTGGTTAAGCCGGGCCAGGAAAAAATGAAGCGTTAAAAAGATACTTTGAAACACATTTGTGGATATGTAGCATAAGAGAAATAACTATTCATTAAGGTTTAAAATTTTGAAGAAAAGGTCAGTTAGCCAATTATAGAAACAGATTACACTGCATGAAAAAAACATAACAGTAAATCTGTTTTGATGTGCTAAATGTAATTTTAAGGTTGTCAGTCAGGAATTTACTCAGCTCAAGCCATTAAATGAATGCGGAACTAAGTCAGTTTAATGTCCTCCCACATTTTCCAGGTATTGCAATAGTCATATTCCATTTGAAGTAATTAATTGTTCACATATGTCTTTCATTGAGAGAGTACCAGTAGATAAAGAAAAAAGTAAATTGGCATAGAAAGATGTTTGAAAGATGCTTGTGTCTAGAATCATTACCCCAAAATTAGCTAAAAAACAGAATGGAATAGTTTAAAAATGATTAAAAGATTAGCATTCACAATTGTTTTTGCTTGATACAAACCAAAGATGGAGATTCAGGTTTGAGACTCTTAAGTCTCAGGTTACCCAAAAAAAGACCTGACCTATATTTGGCTGAATGTCACAAAATACATGCTGTCCATTAACCATTCGGTAGGGTCCAATTTATTATTTTCTCTGTTGCATATTTATCAACACCTAATGGCATTATAAACATGGATCACTTTGGTAATTTGTCCCTGATCTAAAGTCACACCTCCACCGATTGACAAATGATTTGCCCTTATGTTTTGGAAGAAACTCCTCCCACTTGTCACCATTTCTAGTCAGGTCATATGTGATTTGACTAAGAAATAGAATCACTAATATGCAGGACGAGCATAAAGAGAAAACTTCATGAGTTGTCAGAGAAAGATGAGAGAAAGTGTGAAACTGTTAAGGATTGTTTTCCTTAATTGTGTGGCATATATACTTACAGAGCCTAAATTTGTCAACAGGTTTGTATGTCAAACATTCTTGGATACAGGTTCTTAAGAACCTTTCTCTTCCAAAAAAATTATTTTCACTAGTCTTTTTTTTTGTCACTTTAAACATCTGGAGCTTATCTTTCTACCATCATCCATTTTATTTTAAAGTATACATACATCTGTGTGGGGAAGTAGCTAATTTCTCCTGGGAAGTTGACTTTGTCTTTCTGAGCATTATGTGCTGTTGGGGTACGTTTTTGAATTAGCGATTCTCTTTTTTTGTGTGTTGAAACTTTGTATGTGTCTTCCTGTGTCCAAATTTGTTTTTCGCAAGTTGGAACTTGTGTATCTCTGGTCGTTCCCCATGTAGCCAAACTAAATGGTATCCAAGCATCAGCTCTATGCTTATGTGTGCGTTAGTGTGTGTGTTCCCCACATGAGCATTCTTGGTGAAAATTACTTTTCTTCGCTGCACTTGACGTTTCTCTACATGATTATCTTTCTTTTTTATTCTCGCTTCAGGTTTCCTCTCTGCTCTGTTCTTTGATACTGTAAGTCTTCTATTATATTCAAAGCATGGCAGAATCCCCCAGGAAGCCCAACGTTGCCCAGCGTGTTGCCTCGACACAGACAAGTGATGCGTGTACTTGGCCTGTCTTGGTTCTCTTTGTGGACTGACTCAGTTTGTCCTCTATTCCTTTTCCTGACAGCATTTTACTAAATTTTCATGTCATACATTAGGTAATGTTTCATCTACTTAATAAAATTGAATATATTTTGCTTGCTTTGACACTATATGATACATTTTCAAAAAGTTATATAAATGTAGGAAAAAGTAGAATTGTTTCTTTTTTTTTACTTTAACAGCTGTTATTGATTAAAAAGTATTTTTATTTACCCCTAGATAGTGCCAAATTTGTAAGGAAATTACATTTGTGTGTTTCACTCACAAAAAAAAATCTTCTCTGCCAAATGTACTACACCTGAACACTGGTATAGGAGCAGTGTTCAGGTGTGGTATGACATTTTCCACACTAGACAAAGAAGGCTAGTCATTATTGGAGGAATCTATAAATGACAAGAATTCATCGCAGTGCTCATCTGACAACTACTGCAAACCAGGAGCGGCGTTAGACGGGAGGTGAGAGGTGCATTGTCCACTTCTTGAACCTGATTGGACTTAAAAGATTAAAATATTGAAATTATGTGCATTTTGCGCAACAACACTGTTTTGGGGTATGGCTCCTCCTTCAGCTGGTTGAAAACATCCTCATTTTGCAACAATCTACATACTTTGCCAAACAGTATAAGCTATGAGCTTGGGTCTGATGAAGTGAATACTAAAGGAGCTGTTAGTATTTTACTGCACTCTAAAAAAGTCGAGGGAAAAATCAAATCTACATAAAATATAACAAATTGCAGATGTGCTCCTTTTCCCTGCACATCGTTTTACTCTATTTTAAAGGAATAGAGGACAATGGCCCATTGCACAATGGGCCATTTGGGAATCTGATCCCTGGCACATGATGGCATGGTCACTATTATTAAGATGCTATGCTGATTAAATAAATAGTTTTGTCAAGCATGCTCTATGGGTATCAGGTTAGAGAAATGTAATTTAATGACGGTTTGTGTTGATAGTACTTGGGGATTCTTGTACAGTTGACACTGAGATCCCTCGAGACTGGTGCACAGATCTGTAATTTTATGATGTGGGCCTGGATGAAATAAAATCCCCCTTTGTTCAGCTCAGTCTGTGTCAGAAGAGCCTGCTTCCTGCAGCATTCTCACATAGATCAAAGCCACAACAAGAGCTTTATCAAGCTTAAACAAAACGCAATGAATCTTGTAAAGATCCCTTTATACATGTGTGGGAAAATGAGTTTTCTATAATGGCAACTTTCAAAGAAAAAAAAAAACAATGGTTGTTGTGGTATAAGTGCTTTGTCATTTCAGATTGTTTGAGTTTATCCATCTGATTCCGGCCCCTGAAAATTTTAAATTTACTAAACTACAATAACAGTAGAATTATTATGCAGTAATTGTTATGTGGCATTTTTGGCCAACGACCAAAGTAGTTTTCAGGAAGCAACCACTGAAACTGATTTACTTCAGATTTTTTGTGAGGCTAAGCTCACTCCCTATGTTTTAAATTTGATTTTTCAGTTTGTAGGTTTCTATTGAATAAGGCATAAAGTATCTTTATAGCTCTATCCCCACTGCTCTGTGCTAATTAAAGTGTAGAAAGGCCACATCAGAGAGTAGAAAATCATTCAGATGTATATAGTGTTTAAAGAATGTTTTGTGTCTATGTGTGGAGGTTCATTTAGCTTAGCTTCAAAGCTGTGCTTGGATGAAATAAATCAAGGATAATATTCATTACTGAAACTCAGCATGTGTGTGACAGGCATTTCAAAATATATGCATGAATTTCCTTTGTGCTCTTTTCTTGGTCAACTAGGCACTGCATGACCAAATGCAGTAAAACCCAATGCAACTGCCTCCATTTTAAATCTCCCACATTTCCTGTCCCTTCCAAAATAAAAAGGGAGGTAGAGGTTATGATTATTGGTTTGACAGGGTATAGACGGTTTGCAGAATTCTTGTTATGGTGAACCCCAAAGGAAAGACAATCCGTGTGGTCTTCTTGGCCTCTCAGAAGAACCTGTTTAATTTTTTAAAAGTTTTTTAACAGTAGTCTAGATATTAGCAATAAAGCATTTGGGTTAAGATTAAACATTCAGACAGTACCGTAAGAGTAAATGGATGACAACTGGCAACAAACAAGCAGCATTTTGCCACTTTGGAGTAAAAAATAAAAAAAATCTGCCTCTTCAACACTTTTTTCCAATTTGACTGATAGAGCAAAAAATAAATACTTTTTCATCCAGTGTCTTCTGTTTTATTGAGATCTAGTCCCAGGTACATCAGATCAATGTTGGACACCCAAACATCTTTCTTCCTAACCAGACTTCAGCTCACACTCGCTGCATTTCCATTGCAAATGGAACTTTATCAATACTCTGCTAAAGTTGAAAAAACACGGTTTCCATTAAATAAGAAACACAATTGAAGTCACATGGATGAATTCATACATGTGATAAGTCATTTAAAAACACGCCATCATCCTGCTACCACTTCTTGTGGACTTTTTCTTCTTGGTTACATCCGGTTGTTGATCACATAATTTGTTTCATGCAAAAAAATGTGTTTCCATTGCAGTTTTGTGAAATAGCCAATTTTGATTAAAAAAAAAACTCCATCCTCGCTCCAAAACTTTTCATTAAAAAAATGACTATTTTCTTAATTGGTGTTTCCATTAAGCAAATTTATATTTTAAATGTCAAATTGCACAATTATATGGTCAATGGAAATGCAGTTACTACGGAGACCCCAAGGTGTTCCCAGGCCCGAAGGTAAATAAAGTCTTTCTAGCGGGTACTAGGTCTGCTCCTGAGGTCTCCTCCTATAAATAGTATAGACTAGTCAAACCGGGCCTGACTTGCAGTGAATACATTGTAGGCTAGGCAATACACCTGGTGAACAATAAAAAAGTGTTTCTTTCCTGAAGGCAGATGGTCTTTAACAATTTTCCCTTCAGCCTAGCCTTTGTCCTCTTCTTCCACCCATCTTTCTTAATCCTTGTCTTCGTTCCATTTCACTCCCAAACTCCCTGTTCAAGCTGTTCCCTGCCCAGGTGACTAATGCTATGTCAGAACAATGGCCTATTGTGTTTTATTGACCTCCCCACATCCAGTTCTTTGTCTCTCTCTTCATTTCTCTCTGCTTCAGTATACCTTAATCTTTTTTCTCACTCTTTTTTTCCCCATTTTATTATCCCCTTTTGATTGTTCAAACTAGCTCTTTGTCAGAACTCCTCCATTGAATCTCCAGGGGTCTGTGATAAAGAATGGATAGATAAATAATATCACGTATGGTTGGATACCTATAGAGTAAATAAAATGGGAAGAAGAAAGATGAGAAATCCTAGAAGTATGATGGGAACATCAAGGAGAGTATGAAATACAGATACATGGTTTTAATAGGACAAATCATCAAAAGATATAAAAGGGAAACCATGAAAGAACAATGAGCGAGTTTATTACCAAGATCTTTAAACCATACACCGCAAGGCACTCACAAATTCTTGCCATAAAGAGTGAAATCTCTCAACATTATCCAGGTGGCCTCAATGCTACTAGTGGTTTGTAAGTTAAACAGTAAACTTGAAAATAAGCATTCAAGAAACGCCTTCCTCTTAAAGAAAAAAGCATGATATATTAACAGTAGAGGTTTAAGAGAGAGGCTCAATATATAAACAGAAGAGGTTTACTAGAAAAAAAAGAATGGTGATGAGTAATGGCTGGTCAATGTTAAGGCCTTAATCAATGCTTGATTAATATTAATTTGTTTAGCCCTAGCAGAGGGTGGAGCTAACCCTATCACTTCCTGCCGAGATTGATTGGGGACAGGGCACCAAGGGCGACTCACATAGCAACACACATACACAGGTTTTCCCTTGGTGGCTTCGTTTCTTCATGAATACATGCAGAATCAGTCATGCATCCTTTATGCTGACGTGTATGATCTTTCAAAACCTTGAGAAGTCATCTGCATTTTAGGCTTACAAACATGTGCAGAAATAAAGATGAGGCTTCTTCACACAGTTCCAACAAAAAAATTCTGTCATTTTTGTATGGACTAGTTTATTCTTGTCACAAATCAATTTGTGAATGGTTTAAAAAAATGAACATCTAAAAATCAAATCAACTTTTACCTATCCACATTGACATAATAAAAGTAATAAATCAAATAAACATAAAAATGTCTGAACAGTTATAAAAACATGAAATAAGGTTTTGGTCTGACAGTTGAAAGTCATAGAAAGGGCAAGGTTTCCTCACATGTCCTCTCATGTAACATGTCTTGCAAGCACCTTGAATTATGATGTTGCAAAGGCCTATGTCACTTTAGGAGCCCCTTGTTATAGCCCTATTTTATACAGCAGCAAAAATCACCTCATAGTTGAAATGGAAGGAACAATGTAAGTAGTTTACAATATTCTGTATAAAAAAGTATTTGGGGCTATGTCGTTATCAACTTTGAACATCTAGAAGCTGACATTTTTGCACATTTTTTGCAAAATAAGATAAGTCAAATTCTATCAGGAGCATCTGGAAACAGTAATATGTCTTTCATTCAAGTTTGTTCATTTTTGTTTGTGGGTGGTTATTTAGGTTCATAGTGTCTGATACTGCTTATCCCTTGTAACTAAAGTTCCCTTTGTAGATCATACTTTCAGTCTTAAAACATTGTAAATCTTTGAAGCTGACTTGAAATGCAGGGTTGAAGAAGACTCAATCCTGTTACACCTATGAGCCACCTTGGGGGGTTGTCACAGATAATGGTATTTGGTTTGGAAACCCTGAATGTGTTTGGAAAACCATTGTGAGTAAGACGACAGATTTGTGTGAGATATTATTTAGTATAAAGGAAATGGCTGACACTTCTTTTTTGGATGTTCCCATGTCAGTGCTGCTGAGTTGATGGCCACAATCTTTTGAGTTTACAATCCTAGCTGCATGTTCTAAAAGCACTCTCAGCCCATGAGCCCACCGGAGTGACTTGTGTGATGTGAATAACAAAATGATCTGTAAAGCGTGTCTCCTGGCTGCATGACCATAAAAGAAAAAAGCTGACTTAGATACAGTGACCTGGATTCTCCACCAACTGTTTTCTCAGTCTTCTGTCATCCACCTTTTAACCTCCCTTTGTGTACCACTGAGATTTGACATAAGAGCTCTCTGCAGATTTTTAGCATTAATGAGTAACACTTTGGTCAAGGTTGGACGATCAACTTTAATATCTAATAAAAAGCAGAAAAGGACAGAAAAATATTATTTTATGATTACAATTACTGAATAACTTCAATGTACCCTTTAATCCTATCTGTCTTTTAACTGATAATTATGTGGTTTTGTTTTGTGTATCAATTTCTGTTGTACTAACCTTCCAGAGCAAAGACATTGCACAGTTAAATGACCATGTGAAAAATAAGGTAAAACAGCACAAAATCTGGCTGTTATATTATGATTGCAATAACCCATATTCTAATCTATATTTGTAAATACCATATATATTTCTTCTCATGTGAGAAAATAGCACAGGCAAAATGCTTTTCCAGGGCTCACAAATATCTGTGTCTGTGTTCGGTTTTTTTCAAGCTACAGGAAGTGGGAAGGTGGGGGGAAATGTCTGGTCCAATGAAATCTGGTATTGCTCAGAGCACAGCCATTTTTTAAGCTAACTAATAGCAGACCGTTGGCCCTATAAATCACAGAAAGAGAGATAAAAATGAAACCATCAGCAAGATGGAGAGGAGTGCACCATGCCAGAACATAATTTTAATATAGTTGTATGTGTGTGGGTCTTATGGGAGAATTTCTGCCTTGATGGGTGTGTATGAATGTGCATATTTCTAAAGATGCATTACTCTCCTCTCTTTTGTGTTTTCTGTCGTTCCTGCAGAAACGAATGAGTCTTGGCATAATGTCTCTTTAATTCGAGCAACACATGTTGGCTGTTAGTTAGTTAGTTGTATTTTTGCAGATTCCCATAGTGACTGGAAGGTGACAAAATATTTCCAAATAATACACTGGGTTGAGGTAAGTAATCATTAAAACATTTTACTTTGTATATATAACTAGTAAAGACATTTAAAGACATTTGTGTAACAATATAGTATTCCACTTACTGAAAAGAAGGAAAAAATATCATTTAAAACTTTAAAACAGTCTTCTTATGTAACACTTTCTTCTCACTGAGATCAATATTTTGCGCATTCATGTTTTCAGTTAAAAACGTTTAGAAAAAGTTTACCTTCAAATGAAAGTAGTTATTTTCCAGCAGACTGCAAGGATGGTGGAATGGCTTTCACTGAAAACAAAACAAACAAACAAAACAAACATTAAAAGAAAAAAAAGACAGTGTTAACTTGCATACTTTCTACACAAATACTAGCAGTATATGTTTTGATGTTTAAAAGTAAATGACTGAAAACAAAAACATTAAGTGAATATAGGTCTTAGTCCAGTGGTTCTTAACCTGGGTTCAATTGAACCTCAGGGGTTCGATGAGTCGGTCTCAGGGGTTCGGCGGAGCCTCTGCCGCGGAGGTAAAGACACACTTGTGTAAAGTCGTGATGACGCCTCCCTTTGCCATCACTTGTTGCAGAGGATCACGTTACATTGCTGAGCCAATCAGAGCTGCGGAGGATCACTGATTGAAGGAGCTTCACTCTCAGCATGGATTTGAACTTGTGTCTTTAATTACTTCAGCAAAATTCACAGTTTTTACCAAATTCTGTAACTTCCGGTGTACTTCTAAATCTGCTCCTTAGTCGCATCTTTTCGGGGTTGGTACTGCCTCTAGTGCCGTGGGGTGGTAACACAACTAATATAATTTACTAAATCAGAATACCGCAAAGTTTTTATTATTTATTATTTTTTCATTCTCTTAAGAATGTAGAGCTAATGAAATGATCTAAACAAGACATTAAAGTGGTTCTAGTTTCTCTTGATGGCCAACCTGTTGAAACTGTGGCACATTTAAAATACCTTGGGTCGTTCCTGGACAGTCAGCTCAACCGTGCTGAAAACACTGACTATATTTTGAAGAACTGTTTTCAGAGACTATATAAGACTTAGTGATCATCCAAGATTCCTATGTCTTGGATTTGGGGGTGGGGAATTATATTTTATATAGCACTACAGAAGGGTTCAGTGAATGTGCATATGAAACTGGTGTGTTCGGTACCTCAAAAAAGGTTAAGAACCACTGTCTTAGACATTAATACAATTTTAAATTTGGGAACAAATCTAACACAGTCTAATGCAGCAGTCTTTTTTAAATTTGCAAAATTTAGACATTCCTATTTTAAAAAAGAAAACCTGATTATCTTGAGAATACCCTTGCAAATGTGGAGAAGTCATGTAAACTTCTCCACCTAGCAGGACATGCACAGCAAGAGTAATAATCACTGCCATTTTACTCAGGTACACAAAATTCGATGTTTAGTTTCTGGAGATCTAAATGTCAAGTGAAAAACTAAAATGGAAAAAAAATATTTTGAGTTACTGTGTGACATTTAGAAGCTGTAACAAGATGCATGGAATTTATGAAAATGTTAACATTTTAAATATAAATTAATTAGTCTTTATATTTCAGTTTATGCAACTAAAAATCTTTATGCATCCACTCATCCTTCAGCAGCATTGATGTAATCAATATAAGTAAATTGGAAAAATAAGATGACAAGGAATATGAAAGGCAATTATGGAAAGTTTGTTCAATGGAAAACAAACCACAGGTCAAAAACTGTGCAGCTAAAAAGTGAGTTTCAGGAAAAAATGAACAAGACTGAGGCAAATAGGTAAAACTGTTAATGAGAAAAAACAGCATAGAAAAGAGCAGAAGAATGGAAACAAGAGAGAAAAGCAGTGCTACAATCGCATCACTGCTTTCATTACTGGCACTTCTAATACTTATTCGTAAATAAATGCACCAATTATCTTTACCTAAGTTTTATTTTTATGTAGAACCTTTCAGAAACAGAAAAAGGAAAACTCCAAATCAAATACTATTAGAACATGAATATCTCTTGAATGTTGGGTTCATTCTGTGGCCTTCAAAGTTATTTTTGGTGGGGGATTACAGCTCTGAAATGTGATGGAATATTAGTGGGACATAAACATCATGTCCTCAGAATATAGCACCCCAGAGGGTTTTAAAACATTAGAAAGCACTCATGTTACCTCTCTCCAACATTAGCTCCGGTTATTTACCCTTTACTTACAAGCAGGGACGGTTCTTGAATTTCACAAACAAAATAAAAGTCTCATTGATCAAAATGATTCAGTCCAGGTTTGACCATTCTATATGGTTGTGTTCTAGCACCAAAAAGTAGTTTTTTTTTGTTTGTTTTTATTACAACAGAAACCTTAAAAAATCTCTATTTAATGCAGAATGTGAAATAGTCCTTTAAATTAACAACAAACAGTTGATAATACAACAAAATGTCATATTAAAAAAGGCTTTAACTCTATCTGTGAAGTCATTTTGCTCATTAAGCTTTAACTGTTTTACAGCTTAATACTGTTACATGCTGACTGGACTCCATTGAAATACAAACAAGTATTTTAGCTATTGATTAACTTTTTTTTAATATTAGAAGTGTTTCTTTCAATTTCATAATATCCATCAGAAATGGGAAAGAAACTGATATTTTAAAGTCAAACCTGTTACAAATGTTTGAAAGGACAGTACATGCTGTACCTGAGTCTGCTGAAGTCAATCTAAAACTTGGTAATTACCTTTGCTCTGGTATTGAAATGTGAAATGTAGTTGAGGACGCAAAAAACTATTTGCTAAACTGTGATATAAAATGTTTCTAGTATAACCATGCCAGCAATGGTCAGAAAAATACTTAGGTCAGTTCTTGAAATAAGGTATTTGTTACTAAACTTTGTCAAAATCTGGTGGGAAGAGCCACATTACCGATTCACAAGATTACAAGAATAACACCATTTATAAGAAGCAGATTGTGAGGAAAATTAATAATTGTGAGGAAAATTGCTTGCATGCATAACTACAGCTACGTTGTTTTTTTAACTTATGGAGATACTTTAGAAAAGGTTCAAAACTCAATGATTTATAGTTTTCAGTTATGGTTTGGTACATTTTAATTATTGTTAATGTTGTGAATGACATCAGAGGTGGAGAAAGTACTCAAACAATTTTCTTGTAAAAGTACAAATAAACAGACAAAAATGTACTTTAGTAAAAGTATCACATTAACCTTTTTTCGATTTATGTTTTCACATGCCATTCGCCATTTAATGAATAATGCTGCAGATAAAGCATGTTTTAGCAATTAAGGTAATACACAAATGGTAAACACTCAAGTATGAACACTGTCCAAAGAGCAATAAGCAAGAACTACGTAACCAAGCACAAGGAGAGCACCGTGACTGTTTTCACCCTCTATTCCTCTGCAACATCTGCCACCATGACAGGTGACCAAAACAATCAAAGTGCAATGAGCATGCTCTGTGTGCTTTTATGTTCTTGTTTTATTTATTCACTGATTAAATAAATATGAATATATATTTAATTACATAGAATAATAATAGCTGCTGCAGTGTACAGAGCATTGCAAGAACAAAGAGCGGCTCTCAGTAAGTCTCCAGTCCTATCGGTCTTAAAAAAAGTTCGGAAGAATCGGATTGTTCTGAATGTCACATCACTATATTACAGAATTTGGTCACAGCGTTGTCCCATATTCACGACACATCAGTCAACACAATCACAACACAATAATTCAGGGCATTGAGTGACAACGTTGTCCCCACAATTTGTGAAAGTGAAACGCTGCTGAGTTTACATGTCGCCATATATTTGGATGTATGTAGCGGGATGCTATTGCTGACTACGGAAGAGGATTAGGGCCACCGAAAATTTATTATTTTTTTTCTGACTTTAAAGTCAGAATTTTGACTTTCTGAGATTGAAATCAGAATTCTGGAATTCTGACTTTAAAGTCAGATTTTTTTTTTTTTCGGTGGCCCTAATCCTCTTCCATAGCTAACGATTACACAAGCATCTCAGAATTCAGAGATTAAAGTCAGAATTCTGACTGTAATCTCAGAAATTTAAGTCAGAATTCTGACTTTAAAGTCAAAATTTTGACTTTTTGAGATTGAAGTCAGAATTCTGACTTTAAAGCCAGAAAGTCAGAATTCTGACTTTAATCTCAGAATTTTGAGATTAAAAGTCAGAATTCTGACTTTAAAGTCAGAATTTTGACTTTCTGAGATTGAAATCAGAATTCTGGAATTCTGACTTTAAAGTCATTTTTTTTTTTCGGTGGCCCTAATCCTATTCTGTAGCTAACGATTACACAAACATCTCAGAGAAAACCATTGCCGTGGAAGGCCGCGTGCAGTAAAAAGGAGACGTGATAGGTGACAACCACGTAATTAGTAAGTCACGTTGTTGCTTGGATTTTTCAGCGCCACGTTAAGTCCCTGAACTTTTAACAAACAAATAAAAAAAAGCGCAATGCGACTTGGATACAACGAGAAACGCAACGCTTTATTAAAATGTAGTTAAGTAAAAGTCGAAAGTATCCACAATTACTTAAGTAAAGTACAGATGCATGAAAATTGTACATACGTACCACCATTGATGATATTTTTATGTTTACTTACCTTGCTGATTGATTCTGCTTCAGGCATGCAGGCCTGTTGATTCGCTACCAGGCTAACCGGCTACCAGGCTAACCGGCTACCAGGCTAACCGGCTCCCGATGTTTGGCTAAATGCAGCTTAATCCGGTTGAATTATACCTATGTGTTTGCTGCATGGTTTGGGAGATGTATAAGGAATGTTACAGCTGACCTGAAAAGCGGCTTGAGTAGTTTATTTTGCATTTAATTCCAATGTTTGACAATAATTCTGTACAGGATGTGTCCCGTTTGGAGTTTCAAATAAGAGTTTCTTACCGGAAGAATAATGATCACATTGATGGCTTCTTGACGATTGATATATTATTGTCAACCTTATTTATTTGTACAAATTAGTGATACCATTATGAATTGCTGTTTCCAGTAAATTGTTTGCTCCCCTTCAGATATAACATATATCCATATAAATGTGAAAACAGTAATACTTTTTAAATCTAAAGTATAAAACTAGTTTTAATTCAAATCTCTTGTCAAAGTTTTCAACTAATTTAAGGTCTTTTTATGACTGTTCTGCATTTGTTAATGTTTTCTTTTATTGCACTATCCTTACATGAAAGCAGGATATAATAGCATCTACTTGTGTGTTTGCTTCATCACAAATAAAATGTGTGCACACTATTTTATGGCCTGTGATAGGGTCATGTTTTTCAGCTCTTTGAACTTCTTTCTTTCGTTTTGTTTCCTTGACAGTTCTTCTGACATTTTTTAAATTATATGTGGCATAAAAGGATTTAGTCAACACACACCAGCTTGTTTGAATAAATTATTTTTCTGAGGGAGTAAGGGCATTTAAAGGTGTGTGGTATATAACTGAGCTATTGTTACGGTTAAAAAATAAGCAGGTACTTTGAAGTCAAGTTTTTTCTTTTTAATGTCTCCTATTGTTTGATAAAACTATTCCAAGTTATGTAAACTTCTCATTTTTTTCAAAGTTCTTCACAAGTGTTTCATTGATAAATGGAGAACACACATTAAAGCATGATTACTGTTTGTTTGTATATGTATTTTCCATGCCTTTGTTCACTTTCTCCTTCAATCTTAATATGTTAGCAATAAGACCAAATACAAAATAAGCTTCAAAGAAAACACTAGGGCTCTACTTGGTGGTTAGTTTTCCTGATGAATAGAGAGGAGACATTCCTGTATTGTTCGCATGCTGATATAATTATAATGTACATAGGTTTCTTCAGTCCAACCTGTTAGAAAATTATGCTGTTTGTGTGAGCAAAAGTGATGCAGTTCAGTTTTGTATATTCTGTATGTTACTAAAGTTCAAAGTAGAGTCTTTCTGAGGTGCTGTTTCACATCTTAGGTTTTTGTTATCCTCTTGAAATCAGATAGTTCTGTCTTTCTATTGTAAAGCTCTAAAAGTTTGAAAAGAATAAGTATTTTCCATGTTTGACTAAGCATAAAAAAAAACTAGTAGAAGGAATATTTGTACATCCATCTAAACATGTTGATGTGCTCCCTAGTGCGTGGATAGTTCATAAGCCAACTATCCACATATCAATCCAGCCAGCCATAAAGGTTGTGTTTTTTACCAGTATTGTATTAGAAACGACTATAGAAAGTTTCTAGTGAAATATGGCACATGAGTTTTGAATTTATTAAGACTAAGAGCTGTTTTGATGTTAATTTGTTACATATAGGTGGCTTCCCGTCTTGTTAATTTCGATTAGAATTACTAGCTTTGTTATTAATTCCTTTTTGGCTCTTATTAATATTTACTCAAAGCCAAACTAATTTATTGTGCACAATAATAGTATAAAAACTCAGCCAATTTAGGTCTGGAAATGTTCGAGTACAAACATGGAGAATGTGTAGCAACCCTTTTCTATAGCTTAAACTACTGAAAAAAGCTTAACACTGAATGTGAATCAGCCCACACTTAATCATAATTATGTCTTCGAAGAATTCGGCGACAACAACCCAATGCAACGCAGTGCACAGCTAGATATTAATTTAAACATAAACAAAACATTTTTCTTTTATGATTTGAAAAGATGAATACTTTTCTCATTTATAATCTCCTGTCACCTTGTCTCTGTACTTTATCTTTCTTAGCATTCATCCACAAGATATATGTCACAAAAGCCTTTAGCAGCAGCCTTATATCATCTTATAAATAATATGAAACTTGGATCAAACACTTAAATGCATACTGTGCAAACCACACACGTAAAAAAAATCACATAATTTACATACATTTGAAGTAAATATCTATTAAATAAATGTCCTCCGGTTTGGTCCTTGTCAGAGTTCGATTGTGCATTCACATGTTCCAAAACTAACCATAATAGAGTTCAATTAAAGCAGACTAAGCAGTGCTGCAGCAAAAATGTAAACTGAAGCAGAGGGAATTAATTAGATAAGTTTCATCTTAGCTACTCCTTGAGTACTACTCAAGATGAGTAGCTACTCCTCTGAGTAGTTAAGATGAAACTGAACACACATGGTATTTTTAGGTTCTAAGTATATTTGCTAGACATTTGTTTTAAACTCCCTCTGCATGTTCCACCTGAAGACCAATATTCACTTGTTTTATTTCACTAACTTCAGCAGTTGTTCCTTAAAACACTTCTGTAACGTTGATACTGACACTGAAATAAATCTTCCAGGAGAGGGAACAGGGTGTAATAAATATTTAGAAACAGTTATATATTAGGGCGTCAGAAAGAAGTGCAGTTAGATCTGAGCCTTTTGGCCATTTGATGGAAGGATTAGGGGCACTGCTATCTCACAGAAGTGGCAGAATGAGCCTGACGGTGGCTATGACTCAAGAGAACAACACCAAATGGAACTGAACGGTTGACCATCTGGACACAAGCTGTGGTCTGAGCAGCCTCAGCTGCATCATGAAGGAGACTATGATGTGAAGACACCCGTAAAAAAAAAAAAAACTAATACAAGAGCAATACTGACAACTGCTATAGACTTTTTAACAGGGTTTTTTTTCCCTTTTATGCATACTATTAGTATATTTATAATGGACTTACAAGAAACAACTTTTTAGATTAGTTTAATTTGTATTGTCTATTTCTGGATCATTTTCTGATAAAATTTCAAAGTTCTAAATGTTAAATAAATAACCATAAACCAAACTATTATATGTATGCTATTGTCATACTATAACCTATGATTGTTACTCATTTTACCATGATATCAAAATGGTAAGACCCAGTATGAAGTATTTTCCTTGGTATCAATTTCAAATTTTTTATATCGTGAAAAGTCTTTAGGCCACATAAGCTTTTTGAGTGGATGTGTTTGAGTGGATACTCAAAAGTATCCATGTCTCCTGCATATACAAAACTGGATAGTGGAAGGAGACTAGTTGAAGAGAAATATCAACATTGCTGTCCGAGTGCATTACTGCATTTTGTCACACGTCTGTCAATGAGAACTGATTTCAGCACTTTGCATGAAGTACACTGGGGCCTTAAGCCTGACATCACCAAACACAATGCAAGTTATGCACCACTGGATTCTCGAGCAATGGCAATGTTTTTTTTTTTGGACTGTCAATTATCAAACAGGTTTGTTACTTGCATGGAGAATGGTACTAGAGCACCTGATTGCACCGTGTTGTGCACATTCTTATGCAGAGTGGGCTATAGTATACATATGGATATTTCAACATTACAGCACACCAGTGCACAGAGCAAGATCCAAAAAATACATGGATTAGCAAGTTTGGTGTGGATTTGACTGGCCTCCATCTGACAGAACACCTTTTGGATAAAAGAGACTGTGAGCCAGGACGTCTTGGCCAACATCAGTGTCTGGCCTCACAAATGCACTTCTGGAAGAATTATTATACATTTCCTTAAACACATTAGTAAACCTTGTGGGAAACCTTTACCAAGGACCCAAAGTCATTTTAGCCGCTTGGGGTGGATTATAAATCCCTCTGGATTAAGAATAGGATGTTGCTTAAATTCATATGTGTTTAATGGCAGCAAGCGAATACTTCTGGTAATATAGTATATCACTACTGGCATTGGACAGGCAATGATCCCCCAGATGAGCTGCAGATTTTCACTAGGGAAAAGGAAATGATGGGTTTTCTCCTATAGCTGTTATTTCCATCTCATGTAAACAGAAGATGGCAGACAGATGAAGTCCTATAAATTTTATATAAACATGGCTCAAATAATAAAATTCAGGCAAAAATCTGAAGACTTCGAAAGCACATTAAAACTGTTTACAATGAAGAAACCAATGTTGGATTCTAAAGTATTAAATTGAATTTTGAATCATTTCCTTTGTAATCATTACTGATCTCTTATTGGGAAAAAAATGACAAAGCACAGTAGCAAATATTTCTCTTATTACTTCTGCCTACAGAAACCATACTGAATTAAAGATGGCGGCATGGTGATATGGAGAACTATATCTCATCTTTCTGTTCTCTGCACTAAAAAAATGAACCACAGCAATATAAGGCAGCCGAAAGAATAGGTGCACAGATATTATTAGACTCTTTGTTAAAACAAAGCTTCAATGTAAGCAACAAAGAGTGACGGAACAAAAAAAAAACAAAGGTTGCTAGGAACTTTTTGGAGAAAAGAAAAGGAGGGATGGTAGATGAGAAGAAAGAGAACATGAGCTGAGTACTCAGAAAGTGAAGTTGGAATAGATGGATGACCCTCCATGTAATTCATTCAAACGGCCCTCATAAAATCCAGCACCTGCATCCAACGATCTCTTTTCTCAATCTGTCTGTAGTCACAGAGCGGACTACCCTTCGGCGTAGTCTCTATATATTCCAGCTACTGTATTTGTCTTGACATTCTGGCTCTGTTTCTGCCATTATTCTGAAAATTCTTCCCTGAATCATCGCTCCCTAATAGTTTATAGCCTTTATAAGTCCAAACAAGGGTACTGTGAATTAATAGGTGCAGCCACAGACAGTCAAGGTTACTACAGTTTATGTTTCAGGAGTGGCTCTCTGTCATGCGTAACAATCCAGCAGCTGAGTCCTCAGATTTGTAATAGATGGGGATTTTTGTAGATGCAACAAAGAATACCCTTTTTTTTTTTGCTAAATGGGTGAACTTCATAATGAATGGTAGATTGATTTAAGATTCAAGGGTTGACAGACCCAGACAGAAAAAGTAATGGTTTGATGGGTACCAGAGAAATTGATGAACCCATGACTATTTTATAATTCATATGTTTATTTTTTGGTGAATGATAAAACTCTTCAGTTTGTTTTATAGCTTTTCTTTTTTTTTTTAGAATAGTGGCAATGAATACAGATCTCCACGTTCCTTTGTAAGAATTTTGTGTTATGATTGATTGGTGTTTGAACTCTTAGTTCCATCTATGTCCATATTTTAATCTCTTTTTTGTCTTGCTGTCTTAGTTTATCCATTGTGTCTGTTCAGTTAGTCTCTTTGTGTTTTGGATTTTTAAAATTTCCATTAGAGCATTTTTAGATTCGTGTTGTTTTTCCCCTTTTTCATTCCCCAACATAAATTGAACATTTTAATCAAGTTACACCTCTAGGATTAATGCATATTATTAAAATTAATTGGTGTTCGAACTACTAGAATTTTTGGTTCTAAGCATTTTTAGAGGGTGATCCAAAGTGTTTGCAGATTTTAGTTATTTTCAGGACCTTGGTGTTCTGGTGTCCTCACCCCAAGAATACCAGGAGTCCACTGTACAGAGTGAAAATAGTATTATTAGCATAGCACTTCATTACACTTGTCTCTATGTAAACATTGTTTGCAAAAAGCAAGACTAGAATGAAAGCTTTTTGTTTTTAAGGCTGACGGTGCTTCAAGTCAGATATCATTTGAAATTAGCTATATATTTGGGCACATTATATATAGCCCACATATATAATAATGTATTATGTTCCATCTATCCATCCATTTTCTTTACTCCCTGGTCCCTCAGTGGGGTCAGAAGGGTTGCTGGTGCCTCTCCAGCTAACGTTCCGGGCGAGAGGCGGAGTCACCCTGGACAGGTCACCTGTCTGTCGCAGGGCAACACAGAGACACACACTCACACCTAGGGAGAATTTGGAGAAGCCAATTAACCTGACAGTCATGTTTTTGGACTGTGGGAGGAAGCCAGAGAACCCGGAGAAAACCCACCATGCACAGGGAGAACATGCAAACTCCATGCAGAAAGACCAGGGCCGGGAATCGAACCCAGAACCTTCTTGCTGCAAGGCAACAGCTCTACCAACTGCGCATTTTAGTAACTTTCTTGACCATGTGATACGTTGTAGCAACAAAAGCCTATGGAGGCCAACCAACAGAAACTCACACAAGCACATAAAAAACGGACACTGCAGCATCTGAAAGCTGTTGCTATGTGAGATGAAATTATTTTTGAATTACTACTTTAAGAAAATATAAATCACAAAATTAATCTGGGCACCCAAAATATATCTTTAACAAGGAGAGCAACAGCATCAGCCAGACATATTTTTCTGAATATTAAAAGGCTTGAGGTGAACCCGTGATTATTTTACAATCAAATAAAACTTAACCAGTCTCTTGGCTTGGTCTGAGTTTGCTGGTGTTTCTTCTTGGATCAAAACACTTTCTTGTTGGCTCGCTCTACCCTTTATCTGGATTTTTTTTGTTTATTTTATATGTAATAGCCTCTGTTTTGCTACTCCCCAGTCGTCTCTTTCCCTTATCTTTAGTAGGTTTCCTTACAGCTGTAACCATTGAGGGCAGGACGTTCTGGCCGTGCATTTTTATGCTTTTATCTGTTATTATTCAATAGGGTGTGTAGATGTGGCATGCTGGTGTCTGCCTCATCTTAATGTGTGTGTCTCTCATCTTGGGGTGTTTGTGAATACCTGCAGTGATGCATAACTAATTTAAAAGCTAGTAGTACATCTCTCCTTTAACACAGAGGCTACGAGGGCAAAAAACACAATCCTGATCAAACATGTACACACACCCACACAGGCATTGATGGGACAGACACCATGGAGCTGCTTTCGCTCATGTAGTAAGATGCTTATCTTACTGTTCCAAGATTGGTTTTTTGATCCCTCTATATATGAGTGTTTGAGCCATAGATTAAATATTTGGTTTCCTTAAGACTGAAATCTTGTTAGTGAAATTTAGAACCTAGATTAATTTAAATAGTCCTATGTTATAAAAATGTTCAATATTTGCACAAATGGTTGCATGAAATGTCCATGAATCACGCTCATATTTTACATCTTCCTTTGTATTAACATTTAGTGTCCTGCAAAATCTTACTCCTCTGTATGGGAAAGGTTACCAGTAAACTGTGTTATGGTGTTGGGATTTAATTTTTTTCAAATAAAACAGATCTATTAAACAAAATTAAAAAAGTGTCCCAGGAGAGGAGAAGTGACTGATTTCACATAGTTTCAAATTAGCCATTTAAAATTCCCATAAATGGGTGAAAACACTACTTTGATTTTAGAAATCTTTAGATTTCGTGTATAAACACTTAAGAGGCTGGAATTCCACTATCACTGGGAAAGCAATCAAATTGTATATTTTAATTTTAATTTGATCTCAATATTCAGAAATGCAATAATTAATCAATAATTAATATAAAAGGATTTTGCCAAATTCTTCTGTGCAAACACACTGCTTTATTTATAAAGTGAAGTGAGTTCAATATGTCTTCAAACCCAATTTGTAATCAATTTATAACAAAAATTTTAATATTGAACAAAATATAATTCATATTTTATCAATTATATCATAAAATTGAAATGCAACATTCTTTTTTTTCTAGCTCAAAGCTTTTACTTGACTTGGTCAACTCCTGTTGATTTGGATGGAATTTGACCATGTTTAAAAATTCAAGACAACAATATGAGGTATATCTTTTAAACATTGATCTCAAATCAACCTGGAGATGATCTTTTCCATAACTTCAGCAGTATTTTAAGTTATTTCCTCTTCATCATGCACAAAAGCAACAACCTTTGGGAACTTTGATGTTAGTGTCTAAAATTTGTATGTTCCCACGCTGCTCTGATCAGCAGGATCTAAGAGTCTATTTTGACACTTGTCACAGCATATTTCTAAGGGAGCTGCGAGATGCAACATCAGAATGCTGCACTGATTTGATGCATGTAAATCCAATTAAAAGAAAAGAATACACAACATGTTATAAAGAGTGTTGGCGAATAATGCATGTCAAACTCATAAAAAAGTGGTGGTGGGAATGTGTTATGTTTCGCATTGAGTGGCAGTAACTGCTGCATTAACCATTGATGAAAAAGCTGATTTTGCAGATCATTATCAAGTTAAAGTTATATAGCAAATTATACGATGAGCATTAGCTGCTTTTTTTGGTCCGTGGCATTTCATGCTGACTCAACTGATGAAACTGAAGTTACCTCCAATCATGCTGATTGAGTATCAGTTGAAAATGATCTAAATTAGGCTCTTTATTTGGGTTTACTTCTAGAGCCAGAAACTCGTGGGGATTAATGTGACGGAAAGGAATTTGTAAATCTTTAAACTCTGCTGCTGTGGGTCTCTGATGTTATAAAATTATTACATGGAGTCATTTGTTTTCCAATAAGCATGAATAGTCCAAGTAAATGCATGTTCAAAATTGCACAGGAATACCTGTAAAGATACATTTTAAATTTTAGGATTATTTTTTGCATAATCGCAATATTAGAGGAGAACAATGTAGGTTGTTTTTATTTACACTTATTTATGTGCAACAGTGATGACCTAAATAAATACAAGATGCATTTTTCGTTTATTTTGAGGAAATAATCTGTGGAGGAATTTTGGCTCATTCTTTTACATATTTTTTTCTAAATTTAGTCACATTGAAGAGCTTTTGAGCATGAAGGGCCAGTTTAAATCCAGACTGTGCGATGTCTTCTACAAGGGATTTTTTGGCTGTGCCAGTTAGACATCTAATGTAATGCGATGCTCAAATGATGATTCAGAAAGCTCCTCTTTCAAGTCAATCATTTTTGAGCACACACTTCATGTTCTATCTTCTAAGCAGTCCCATTATAGGAATTGCATGAATAAATACTCTGGTATGTCAACATCTTTTCCCAATTAAGGATTTAAGTAATGTTTGGCATTGCCTTGCCACATCTACTGCCCACAATTATACCCAGTCTTCCTCAAAACAGTCCACCACTTCCTTGTGCTCAGTGCCCCATTCAATATTGAAACTGATTTCAAAGGTCTCGGGCATTTCTAAAGATCACAGAAATTTAAGCTTCCCTCGGGGAGTAAAGGACACACTTTGATAAAACACAAACCATAAACATTGTATTAATGAGCTAGAAGAAAACAGCTGCAGAAAGTTGAAAGATATCGTCTGTTTTGTATTATGGATTAATTGTGTGTTAATTACAAATCTCTGGGAAATTAGAATGTATGCACTTGTTTTGCATCTTTCTAGTTTTAGATCTTAAGCCTGCATTATTAAACACACCAGTCAGATTATGAGAACCAAGTCAAAACAGTAGAAAAATCCTGAAGGCAACCCACTACACTCTCAAATTCACTTACTGAGAATTTTCTTTTCACTACTCATTAAGTTCCAATGAGTAGTTATTGCAAAGTGAATACAAACAATATTTTCTAGAAATGCTGTCTTGTTCCACAATCTGTCCTTGTTAACGTATTTTCCTGAAATTCAAAATACTTCATTTGCAAAATCTTAAAGACAGCACTTTTAAGCAACTAATGTTTAAGGGCTAACTTAAAAATATGTGTAGTCGTTGATTGATTTCCAAATATCGCTTTTCAATTGAGTATAGCTTATAAATGTTAGCAGAATATCCCATCATTTGTACCCGAAGTTTGAAGTTTAAATTCTAAAGCCTTCTTTAGCATTTAAATCTCACAGAAATTTGTACTAAAACAGCAACAGAGAGTGTAATACAATATATTCACATGCATCTCACTGTTCCAACCTCCGCCTATTATCATCCCAAACCCCAATCCCCAAATCTCTCATTCTTCAACATTAATCTCAGGAAACATCAATTTGATGAGTACTGGCATGGCTTTTTGTTAGTGCGGGTGTTTGTGAGTGTGCGTGCATGTGCGTGTGAATGCGTGTGTGTGTGTGTGTGTGTGTGTGTGTGTGTGTGTGTGTGTGTGTGTGTGTGTGTGTGTGTGTGTG